>QEPC01001916.1:4271859-4338673 GCA_003113815.1 Sphenodon punctatus | reverse complement strand
TTAAAACCCCATCATCCCACCCACCCCACCCTTTCACCCCACCTACCACCCACCAATCCTCCTCCCCAGCCCCTCTACCCAATCCCACCAAACCCTATTCCTGCCTGCCAAATGCCTGGCCAAACAAAAAGATCTTACATCGCGTCCAGAAGACAAACAGGCTTGGGCTTAGGTGGACTTCCAAGGGAAGGGAGTTCCGTAAATGTGGGGAAGCAACTAAGAATGCCTCTCTGCACACCCTTGTTCTAGCAACTTTACAGACAGAGGGCATTTGCAGAAGGGCGACCTTGGCTGACCACAGAGGCTGTGACAGGACATAGGGGAAGAGATAGTCTTTCAGATACCTGGGGCTGAGGCCGTTTGTTTATTTATTTTATTGTATTTATATGCCGCCCCCCATGCCTACGGCATCTCAGGGCACTTCCAGTATAGTATACAAAAATTTATCACGCACAAAAAATCTACAAAATCAACATTAAAACAGCTTTAAAACACCCCTCCCCCCCACAAAAGTTTAACCCAGGCCGCCTCTGAAAGCCTGGGAGAACAGCCATGTCTTTCAGGCCTGATGGAAGGCCAACAGACTTGGGGCCAGCCATGCTTCCTCTGGGAGGGAGTTACGCAACCGGGGCCCAGCCACAAGAACGCCCTCTCCATTGTAGCCTCCCACTTTACGCGGGGGACCTCCAAGAGGGTACCCCCAGCAGACCGGAGGCTGAGGCGGTCCCTGAGGTATCCAGGTCCAAGACCATATAGGGCATTATAGATCAAAGTCAAAACCTTGAATCGGGCTCGGCACGTTACAGGCAGGCAGTGCAGCACATGGAGCACCGGTGTTATGTGCTCTCGTCGGCCTGTTCCTGTTAGGAGATGGTGCGTTACAGTAGTCCCACGTAGAGTGCGTTACAGTAGTCCAGCCTCAAGGTGATGAAGGCATGGATCAAAGTGGCCACGTCGGGTCTGGAGATATACGGGCGCAGCCTTCGCACCAGATACAGCTGGTGGAACGCCGCCTTCGCCACCATATCCACCTGCTGATCTAGACAGAGATCTGCGTACAATAACACCCCCAGACTCCGAACCTGCTGGACCACGGAGGGTGCACCCCCTCCACAAGAGGGGGTAACACCTCCCCCGCTCAATCTACCCCCATCATCTCCATCTTATCGGGATTGAGCTTCAGTCTCTGCTCTGCTGTGCTCTGCCATAACCAACTCGCCACGGCCTCCAAACACTGAGAGAGCACGGAGATGGAAGGGCCTGGGTCAGCTGAAAAAGAGGGGTAAAGCTGGGTGTCATCCGCATATTGGTGGCAACACACACCAAATCCTCTCACGATCTCCCCCAAGGGCTGCATATATATATTAAACAATAAAGGAGACAGGATTGAACCTTGCAGAACGCCACAGTCCAGGGCCTGGGGGCTCGATGCTTCTGCTCCCAGGACAACCCGCTGGGCCCTTCTTGAGAGGAATTACTGGAACCAACCAAGGGTGGTCCCATCCAGACCCCCGAGGTCACGCAACCGTCTCAGCAGCAGCCCATGGTCCACTGTATCAAACGCAGCCGAGAGATCTAACAGGACCAGTAGTGTCGAACGTCCTGCGTCCATCTCCTGGCGGAGATCGTCCACCAAGGCAACCAACGCCGTCTCCGTACCATGTCCGGGGCGAAGTCCTGATTGAAATGGGTCGAAAAAAACGATGCTGTGTAGGCGAGCCTGGAGCTGCAGGGCCACCGCCCGTTCAATAACCTTCCCTAAAAAGGGAAAGTTAGAGACAGGTCGGTAACTGGCGAGTGCGTTTAGAGCTTTATAGGTTAAAACCAGAACCTTGATTTGTGCTCGGAAATCTATTGGCAGCCAGTGCAGACTCCGAGAGCACTAGTGTAGTGTGCTCCTAGCAACCCATCCCCGTCAGATGCCACCACATTCTGCACCAAATGCAGCTTCCAAACAGTCTTCAAGGGCAGCCCCATATAGAGCTCATTGTAGTAGTCTAGCCTCAAGGTTACGAAGGCATGGATGATAGTAACCAGATCTGAATCTGATAAAAAGGGTTGCAGATGAAGTTGGTAAAAAGCGCTCCTCCTGACCACCGCTGCAACCTGACAATCCTATTCAGGTGCAGCAGTGAATCCAAGAGTACCCCAAGGCTGCGAACCTGAACAACCAAGAGAGGCCGGACCCTGCCAATGACAGGATTCGCACATCCCACAGGTCACAAGATCAGCCAGCCGTCATCATCTCGGTCTTGTTTGGATTCCGCTTTAATCGGCTCTCCCGTATCCAGTCCCCAACAGCAGCCAGGCCGGTGCCAGGTTAGCACCGAGACTGCGGGACCCAGGTCAGATGAAAAGGAGGGACAGAACTGGGTGTCATCTGCATATTTATGGCACCTCACTCCAAATCTCTAAATGATCTCACCCAGGGGCCTTGTTAAAACCACTCCCCTCTCTACATGCGTGGGCGCTCTGTGGCCGTACCATTCAGCAGACACAGACCCACTCCCAAGTTAAGTTGTGCTTGTTTTAAAAAAACACATATAGTCCTAGAGCTGGAAGGGACCTCAAGGGTCTATTCAAACCCTCTGCACCACTGCAGGACCTGCCACACCCCAGCTATTTACACAGAAAAATCCATCCAATAAGAAACAGAGACTATTAAAAAATCTGCCACAAGTAGAAACTGAGACCAACTAGGACACGTCAGTGACTGAAATAACAGTGAACAATTTTAGAAAAAGAAAGATCCACATATTTCAAACAAATGGGCCACACCTATACTGCATGGGAAGGTAAGAAGCCCTCAGAGTAGACTGCCAATCTTCCCAGAGGGAAAATTCCTTCCTATGGTGAGCAATTAGACCCCTGAACATGTGGCAGGTGCCACCAGCCAAGCACCTAATTTTGGCCCTTTTCAAACGGACGCCCCCACCCTCGTTCAGACAGCGTCTGTCTGAATGCCGCAGCGGGTGGAGGGGGGATGGTTGGGGGTCCGTGGGAATGCCGCAGCTGGTGGGTGGGGGTGCGTGCTCCCACGTAACACCCATCACCCACACATGGAGCAACGGGTACCAATGCCAGATGTTCCATGCGTGAAGGTGGATGGGGGTCCATGGGAATGCACCCCCACGTACTACCCCTCCCCTCCGTGCCCCCCCCCATCGCCCCCACGCACCCGTTTGAAAAGGGCCATACTCTTATAGTACCCAGGTTTCAGAATTCCCCATCAGTTCCACCTCCAGCTGCAGAAAACTTTGATGGTTAGGAAGAAAGAAAAATAGAAATAATTTTAAAAATGTATTCTTAGAGGGGAAAAAAGATTTTCTCCTGTAGTATCAAATAGAAAACACCTCAGAAGTTGCATGTCACAAATTTATCCAAGTCTGTTTTAAAACTATTCAGGTTCTTTGTCCCACAACTGCCCCTGGGAGTTTATTCCAGTATTTTACTGCTCTAATGGTTCAAAACCTTCTAATTTCCATGGGTTCTTGTACCCATGCTCACCTTTAGTTTGCACAAATCTTCCCCGTCTATTGTATTAACTTCCCTGATACACTTGTACAATGTGATCATATCTCCTTTCAGACTTCTTTTAAATAGGCTGAATAAACCAAGCTCTTTTAGCCTCATCTCATAAAATAAGTCCTCCATTCCTCTGATCTTCGTGGTAGCTCTTTGTTGCACTTGTTACAGTTTAAGTTCATCATTCTAGAGTAGAGGGAAAATGCACTTCAGATACAAAACCATAAACTTTCCTAAATTAAAAACAAATTTGTGAAGTTAAACAATGAATAGTTATTAGAATCAGTAGAGTTTTCAGCATGGCTTTTAAAAAGCAGTAATCAGTGTAACATGACATCTTTTTTTTCTTGTAATATATTAATGTCTTTTTATTTTATTTGGATATGTAAGTAGGTGTGGTGGTTTTTTTTGGCTTTTCGGGAAGGTTGAAGGAAAGGGGCATGGGGGGAAGCCATACAGTATTAGTGGATGGAGTTTGTTCCCTGGATCTAGATTCATTCTATTTTGCATTTATATGAAATAGAAAAATCTAATTGAATTTGCAGTTTCGCTTACATCAGTAGACAGTGACTTCTTTTGGGGAACAATTTTAATATATTCGCTCTATTGTTTATCACCTGAAAATCCTTTATAGTGTTTTATAGAAAAGACAGTCAGCCTTCTGTTACACTTCAAATCCTATGTTTAGGAAAAATCCAGTCATTATTTTTTTCCTCCTCCTTTTTGTGTGTTCACTCCTTAAGTTTATTATATGACTACCCAGTCAAACACTGACCACACAGGGGGAAAAACAGCTAGAACAAGAAAAGGTCAGCATGAACTATTTCAAAAATGAAAGGGTTTGTTTTGGCAGTGTGGAGGGAGCCAGCCATTCAAATGGCCAAGTTAAATAGGATAATTAGTAATAACTTTCTGAAGTTGATTTGTGTGGATTGATGACATATTACTTGAAAAAAGGAGACATTACATTAGCACTTTTACAAGACATTACATTACACTTTTACAAGACCATTTGACTTTTCATCTTATTTTTTTATTGAAGAGAAGAGAAGTGATGGGAGAAAGTTTTTGAATATTCCTCTGTTATGTTTTGTATGTGCTATATCATACATTATATTACATCATTTAATTCTGGTTTAGAACAGGCTTATAATTTTATATGATAAAATACTTTATAGCTATAAATGCCTGAAAGTTTATACCAAATAAGATATTTTTGTACAGCGTATGTTTCAAAACATAATTTCCTTGGCAGAAAAGTATGGGTATATTGTCCTTGAGGGAAGTCCCTTTATGACCTTTACCTCTTCTCCTCATGCTCTTTCTCCATCACAGGAGTCCATCTGTTTCCTTCCTACCTAATTTTGTCCTTCATGCTTGATATTAGCATTGGAATGGGAACCACAATAGAAGAAAATTACAGTATGGCATACTAGGAATATTAACTAACTTCATTGAAACTGTAATAAAAACAAGAAGATAATTCACATTGATAAGTTTGGTAGCAAAGGAAGTGGCCATTTCAAAATGCTGTAATGTTTTTCTGCTGTAAGTATCTGTTGCTAAAGGCATAAAATACCCACACCTAGGTCATACTGAATGGGAGGGAATTAATGTATTAGAGGATTCTCTTTTGAATCTATAGTAGTCATCTTGTCTCAACCTATATTTTTTCTTCTTTAATTTTGTTTTCATTTTGAAATCTTTTTGCAGTTTTCCGTAGAAGTATTTTTACCTATAACTTTGCATTGTATACGTTTGCATTTTCCCTTTTTGCATTGCTTTATTTCCATGTCATGCTTACTGAAACATCACAGTGGAAAAAGATACTTCAAAGGCTGCAGTCCTCAAACTTTTGCTCAGGCTGTGACCCCATTCAGAGGGAAAAGATATTCTTGCAATCCCAACCTTTGGAAATGTGCATTTTCCAGTCTCATTGAGACCTCATTTAGCAATGTGATGACCCCACTTGGGGTCATGACCTCTGGTTTGGGAACCGCTAATTTAATATCACAAGGAAGTCCTGAAATACCCGGTCTCGCCTCCTTCCTTTTACTGGTCAGCTGATTTTTCCTCACTTATTGCTATATCCAGGCCACTAAAGTTACGTTTGAGTAACTTCTGTCAAATTATTTCCCCCCTCAGGTTGCATGTCATGTGTGGGTCCTAAATGAGGGCAGTCAGCTCTAAACAAATGTGGTTGAAATCTAGACATTTCTTGCCCCTGGTCCTGCAAGCTGCTCAGCTTTCAAGATCAAGGACTTACTTATGTTTAGGTTTTTGTTTACATCTAGTTTCAGAGGTTTCACATTTTTTGTGCAATCTGTTCTTGAAGAGACTCATTGATACCAAACAGTGACCTTATGCTAACTGCTGCTTTGTAAAAGTCTGATCCAAATGGAAGGCAATATAAATCTCTCAGCTGATTTAACCGGGCTATGGGTTAGTCTTTGTGTCTTGTTTTACACTATGCATGGGTAAACAATGTGCTCAAGGCTTCAGCAGGACCAGTTGCCCTATGCATTTTAAAAACAATGTTAGTTCTTTTGTAGCATAATGTTAATCTCTTGGTTATACAGAATATTTCTGTAATACTAAAATGTGGCATTTTCTCAGCGCAAGGAAATTGGTGTTTAGTTATGGAGCCTTTCGTTTTTGTATTTCCAAGTTGTAATCAAAAGTTGTTACTATCTGATGGGTTTTTCATGAACTGAATTATCTTACTACTGTGTTCATATTGCAAAAAATTATTAAAATAATTAGAGGGACCAAAGACAAGCTTTGAATGGAGACAAAACTGCTTGCATCCATGCAGTAGCACCCTAGGTACAGGACTGAGGTACTCTGGCTGGACAGGGTGAGAAAACTATAATCATTTGATGTGTTGTATCAGTTGTCTGTATAAGTAGATGACTTTATCGAATAGATTATAATTTTTTTAATGGAGCATTGTACCATGTTTTTTAAAATGGAGCATTGTACCATGTTTTTTAAAATGGAGCATTGTACCTTTTGCTAGTCAGTATAAAGAAGCAAAATTAGATTTAAATGGACACACACCAACTTTTAATCCTTTAAAAATACTTTAAACAATTTTTTTTTAAAAGAAATTTGTGTGGTTTCAATTTCAATCAGTTTTGTTTGTGCAGTACTTGCTCCTTTTTTTCTGTGTGGCAAAATTTCCTTCCTCAATTCCCTAAGATGTGTAATGCAATATAATTGAACATGGTAACTTGATTTCTGTTTTGTTTTTTGTCTGTTTAGTATGGTTGGTTCATTTAACTCCAGCTGCAGAGGGAGCTCAAAAGCACTAAAATATTGGAGGTTTTTGCGAGATGGTCAGGGAGGAGAAGCTTGTTCCTTTAATGGAATTTTGTGTGTGCGCGCGCTCGCGTGCGTGCGTTTAGAACAGCGCCACACAAAATAAGGTCTTGCATTTTTCCAACTATAATAATTTTAGTTAACATCAAATTTTCAACCTATCAAAACTATATTGTCACACGTTTTTATATTTTGGAAGACTAACCAATTCTGTTTTCTCTCTCCCCCATTGTGCATCTGGCTGTTCCATGACACCTTTTCTTCTTTATAGAAAGTAAGTATCATTTACAATGTTTTTGAAAGTGTGTAATCTTGTTTTCTTCTTATACAAACAACAAATAACCCACCCTACAGACAGTTCTACAGAGGAGAGTGCCAGGCTTTGGTTTTTATACAGTGAAATATTTTATAACAGTAGTACCAGAGTAAACTAAATCGTATGTGAGATCAAATTTCTGTATCTAGTGGCTAAACATGTAAGTATTTGTTACATAAGCTAATTATAGTAGCAAATGTATGTTTTCAGTAAGTTCTCAATGCATTATGGCTCTAAAGAAGCATAGTTATCAGGCAAGTTGTGAAACTAAACTAAAAACACTGCAAGTCTGGTGCTCCCTTTACAGTTTGACATTCCAGGAATAAAATAGGGGCATGCCAAGACACAGACACTTGGAAAAAGCCTACTAAAGAAAAAAAAGTATCTGTGCAGCATCAAGTGAATATCGCTGAGCATCTGCAGCTATGGCCATCTGTCACAGATACATGTCAAACTGTGACATGCAAAAAGAGAAGTGTTGTCTTTAGGAAAGAGATATTGGAATGTCCACTATACATTGCCATGTGCGTTTTGCAAACTAGTGTAATAGTTAAGTTTGGAGTATGTTTAAGTCAGCATCAGCCCACTTTGGCTTCAACTCTAGGCTTCTCCTGTTTTTCCTGACACATTGTGGGGCCTTTCATTTGGGGTTGCTAATGGCAGTTCTGTGCTGTTGGATTACATGCGTTGTAAATGTCTTCTGCATATATCGTCCCCTGGAACTTAAATACAAAGCATTTCTGAACAACCTTCATCAGAACTCTGCATCTGTCCCACCCACACTGTACTGTGCAGGGAGCTTTGGTCCTATGTTAGGAGGATGAATGATAGATGTGCTGCTAAAGCTGGCAATTTTTGCACAATGTGAATCCAGTAGTGATCATGGAACACGGACAGCCCTTTAAGTTCATGTACTGCTATAAGAGGTTCATTCACCATGTACTGCTACTGCACAGACACCCACGAGCCCGAGGGTCCCACACACTTGTAGAATGCATATGCACACTGGAGTAGAGGGCCCCAACAGTTGGACCCATGCCATCTTCTGCACCTGGGCCCATTCCCATCTAGCTATGCCCCTGTCTGCTATAATTGGCCAGTGCATGGCTCTGTAAAAACAAGTCTTGTGGCCAGAATCTTTGGGAACAGGAAAATGATGTAAAAAAAAAATCAAGTCAGTAAAACTATATCTAGTACTGTGTGTTACATTCAGCTTTCTTTCCACAGTTTGCAACTTTTTGCTAGCATCCTAATAAAAAAATCTGCTTTTCTGATCAAAAATTACTAATAGGTGTTCCAAGAATCTGCCAACATTGGGGATTTTCAGACGTTACGGGCCTCCCTCTTACCACAGTCAATCGCCTGTGGTGGAGGAGAGGCCCGTAACGTCTAAAGGATTCCTGCCAGAGGTTCACCCCAGTGAACCTCCAGCGGGAATCAGATTGACCATGATTCCGGAGGTGAGGCCGGCACGTCTAAAGGACAGATGGCCTGATTCCGGACCGGGATCCAAAACAGATCCAGGGCCATGGTAAAAGGGAGGCCCATCACGTCTGAAAATACCTGTTGTCACTGGCTTCCGGTTTTATACATTACCACCTGAAAAGTGTAACTTTAGAAAAGTCAGTTGTGTTGTTCTGAAGAACGCCACATGTGGATGCAGGTGAAATGTTCGTTTAGTGAAGAAAACTTCTAAGTATTCTATTCTAACACTTCTTCTGTGTAAGCAAACAACAATGTGATCTTTTTATGCTGCCTGCTTTTCTGTTAGTACAGTAGCTGAATTTGTAATCAACCCAGACATAGCAGAAAATTGTATTATTTCAGGTCAAAATCATTTTTGGAGTTAGTCTTATTTGCAGGAAAAATTAAAATAGCTTTTTAAAAGTTTAATTTTATTTTAAAAAGACAAATTTCTATATATAGTAGCAATGCTTTTAGCTGAACCACTCAAATCTAGATTCTCCTTTTTTCCAAATTTATCTTGTGTCCCCCCCTCACCCCCTTCCCCTCCCTGCTCTCAAATGCATTGCATTACTGTTACAGTAGAACCCCAATTATCCCGACACCACTCTAATCTAGACAAAAAAGCACGTGGTTAGTTGTCTGAATAAGGTGGTTTCTGCTATATTTTAAGATGTGCCTCCTAGTGACGGGCTGGAAGAAAAACCTTTCCCCCCTGTGTTGTTGGTGTGTTATGCAGACTTAGCATGTTAGCTGAAAGGGTATATATTAAACTGGCTATTGGACTATTGTGTGATCAGTACCAGGCTATAAATACATAGCTTTTGAGGCTTGAAAAGTGCTCTCTGATGGATGTATATTATAAGTACTTATTACTATAGTATATTTGTTAGTTCAATAAAAGGTATTATATGTCTTTTCATAACAAGTTAGTATATGTACATTCTGATTTTGTTAGTCAAATTTAGGGATAGAGTCTACACTCAGATAGATGTGCATCCATGTAACTCAATAGAAACAGTATGCACATCAGAGAGCAGAATTTAAATTCTGATCAATAAAATCTACCCAAAATACTTAATCCAGTTTTGGTTAATGAATAGTGAACTGACTCCACAGCCACTGTTCACACATGCCTAATGGAGATGCATTTAGCTTGTGATGGACTTTAAATCCCACATGCTGACTTTTACCTGAGTATATATCCAATATTGCAGATTCATATGCTTTGCTTGTATACAAGTTTGCCTCCCACCCCCCAACACCCAAATTTGGTTGTAATTCTCAAACTTAATTCATAATAAAAACATTTTTGTTTGTTTGTTGTTGGTTTTTAAAAAAAACACATTAATTGAATAAGAGTATAAATGTTAACTTGATGAGAACCTGTGTGAAGGCACACAATTTCAAGTTTGGTCCATGAGCACGATATTTAGAGTGAAACAGAGGAAAACACACCACCAATAAAACCACAGTTATCTCAATTGTTACATTATAATGTATACATTTAAATGTATGTGTGAGCCACCTCCCCCAAAATTAGCTTTTCAGAATCAGATAAGCAGTTGTTCAGGTCAAAATTTTGTTTTGTTTTGTGTTCTGATGCATGTGCAATCTGATCCTGTGCATAACCTCAAGGTGTTTGCCTTAAAAGTTATTGATTTATTGCCGTTTGTAGATTTATAAATAATACTTAGTGTCTTCTTGTAGTATATTCTATATAATTACTATCTTGAATGGATCTGTTTTTTAATCTCTACAAAGCTTCTAATTAGGAAAATACTACTGCCTAAGGCTTCTAAAGTGTGTGTAACTTATGCTGACCATATTAGTAAAAGGCTGCCCAGAGTAACTTTATCGCTAACAATTATAATATTAAATGTGTTCTTCCTGGGCTCTTTATTATTCTTTTGTTGCCTTTCATCCTGTGGGATACAACTACCCTTGAACTTGGTACTGTTTTGATCATTCATGTGCAGCAGCCACATTGTCTGTACCATTTTAAAAATGAGGCTTCATGGTGTTATTTGCGAAGCAATTTCACATAAATATTTGGACTTCAGTTCCTTTAGAATGTAGAACTGGTTGGTGTATGTAGAGAAGCATAATTATAATTTGCAGACTTTTTGCCTGAAGCCTAAGGGACAGATGCATATGATTAAGTTTGAAACTGGCCTGTTATTGTAATGTAGATGTTTTCAGGGTTGGGAGAATTTTTCTTTTTTTTTTTTTTTTTAAAGGCAAGCATGAGTTTAAGAAAAAAACGACAAACGGAAGAGTTTTCCAAGAGGCACTCTATCTCAGCTTGCTTTATTTTTGAACATTTTTCAGTGGAACCTCTCCATTAGCTTGTCTGAATGCCATGCTTCATACTAACACTCGTGTAGGTGATGGAACATTCTTCAAAATCCCTGGGAAGGCGGGACTCTACGCTCTCAAAGTAAGTTATTTTTTCTTTTCTTTTTTTAAAAAAAATACAAAGTACGTGAAGCTACTAAATATAATTTATGTATATATCGGCAAATATCAAGAAATTAGTTTCTTTCGGGAGGAAATGACCTGAAAGTTGCTATAACTGTTTTCAAATGTCTCATAAAGGGATTTGTAATGAAAGTAAACACTGAATGCTTTTTTTCCAGCAAAAGCATACATCTTTAATTTGGCAAACGGTTGGGGAAAAAGAGCCTAGCTTGGTTAAAGCACTAATTTTTTAGTGGTGTTAACAGAAAGCCCTTTGTTATTTAAATAGTAAACTCAAGAGGATCACTGATTTCCTCAAGAAATAATTATATTAATGTTTGATTTTTGAATTGTGGAAGACTATTTGTAAATTCTGCTTAAATAACATTCAAGTTGCTTGTCACAATACTATGTGTAATAAGGAATATAATTACAATTATAGAGCCCTGACTCATTTGACATGAAGTGATTTATTATGTTTTATTTGAGTGAGAAAAGTTTTTTTCCCCCTTCTGAAACCCATAATCAGATTTAGGTGCTTCATAATGGGTGTGGATGATGGTGAAGTGGGGACAGGAAAACAATAATATAGGATTCTTTGTCCTCGATTTTCTGTTGAGATTTGTTTTGAAAATTATGGTAAACAGTTATTGGGCACAAGTTTACAAACAATAAAAACAGACTATAGCCCTCCTGAGAACTAAAAATGTGTTATTTTTGATTAGCAATGAATGTATTTTAGAGGTATAGTTTTCTCATTTACAAAGACTGGTGGGATTTTTGTGTTTTTATTGTGTTTTGTTTTGTTTGGCTTGTTTAACTCTGAAGGAAACCTCTAGCTAGAATTTAGCTATTCACAATCATTCCCATGGTTTACAAGCTCCAGGTTGTTTCAGCTATTTGAATTCAGGAAACAGGCACTGGCAAAAGAGAAACATTAAAGGATTTGTGTTTCTCCTGCAGCAGTCTGGGCATTCAACTAGATGACTAGAATTTTTAAGTGCCAAACAAATCTGTTTCTACACACATACACACAAAAGAGAGTGGAAGTGTACTTTGATTTATAGCTTTTTAGAAAAGTGTAAAATGTAATTTTTACAAGGTAGATCTTTTTGCATTTGATTTTCAAGTCACATTTTTACCTCTTTCCATAAAGTAACACTTCTACAGGAAACAGATTAGTTTTTGAAATGTAGATACCCAAATGTGTTACAACAATTTATCTACGGGGAAATATAGCACAAACTTGATTGTCTTTTGTGGTTGATCTTTGATTTTTTAATTATTATTGTTATTGTTATTTTTAAACACAGAAAGAAGAATCTTCATGCCCACCAGATGGAACATTGGATTTAGGATGTGAATCCGAGTTAGATGGCACTGAAATGGCTGAGACAAACAATAGCAATGGAGAAGAAAATGGAGGTAGGTGTTCTGAGTTGAATTTTGAATTAGGGTACTGAATAGACAATAATAGATACCACTTGCTCAGGGTTTTTGTGTCTCAATCATGTTTTCATAAAACCAATTTCTGGGTGACTTCTCCGTTTTTTCTTTTTAAAAGGGCTAGGTCCATATGAGAAAAGTGGACTGTTGTTTACTATTGTTCTTTACAGACAAATGTAAAATGGAGATTATTTTTTTTTACCATTTTACAGTGTCTACTGTCTAGTCTCGTTTTTTCCATATTTTTCTCCCTAACACTCGCCTTCCTGTGCTCTGATATTGCATGAGAGCTGCATTGACAGGCTCTTGTGTAACACAAAGCTTCATTTATATCACTAGAATTCTGCCAAAAAAAGTCGGGGTGGGTGGGTGGCATCAGCATAGGAGCTAGGCCTGGGGCGGTAGCCTATAAACCTGCCTATTTGTACCATGCCTAGCACAATGAGGACACCAGTCTTGTGATATTAATCTTAATAATATTACCCATATTTTGACCTTAAAGAGGTAAGAATTGCATATAAAACCCCAATCTTTCAAAAGAATTTGTGCAGCTCACATATCCACCTAAACTAATCCTAATGGATGGTTAATGCTACAGCTGTTGAACTGCTTTACTTGTCAATTCTTATATTTAACTCTGTATTGAAACTTGCTGTCACCATGTTCAAATGAAACAATTTTTTTCTTAACACTTTCTTTATCCTTTTTCTCTTACGCTCCACCCTGATAGCAGACTCTAGTCTTTCACTTGAGGTCCATTTTATATCAGAGGATGGGTGAATTCCCTATTTGGGAGTGTATAGTAATTATTGGTTATTTTAGGTAGCATTCAGATTCCAGAAGAACAATGCTGAGATAATATGTGAACTACTACGCATGAGAAAAGGCAGTGAGGAGCTGTATCATTATAATAGCAGACAGAGTCAATTGTTTTTTAAAATTACATTGCAATGAGACAAGACTACAGTGAAATGGGTTTAAATGGCCGCGCTCTTTATTAAAATTAAAATTAACTTCAGATTAGAATTGGTGGGGGGAATCACTCCTGTGATTTGGGTCCAGCACCTCACATAACCAATAACTCAAACTCAGGAATTGGCCCGATATACCATCTGGGACCAATCCCTATTAACTGATTAAACGTCTCCGGACCGGTGGAAGGAAGATAGTGCCCTCGAGCTGGAGGCAGTACAGGTCCCTATTGCCCTCGCGGTCACTTCTCCCAGGGGGTTGACTCCACTGCTTGCCATACCCTGCAATTACGGCAGGTGTCACCCCCCATCCCTTATCTAGATGCCTCATCTTCTAAATATATCCTATCCTAACTCTGGTGCTGGACCGCTGCCACTAAGGGTCTGCCGGTCCTTGCTGGACGGGCCCGCCCCCACCTAAATTACACCAATCAACATTTCTCGCCGTTTTTCCTTTAAGGCTAACAAGTACTCA
Organism: Sphenodon punctatus; assembly: GCA_003113815.1. Taxonomy (NCBI): domain Eukaryota; kingdom Metazoa; phylum Chordata; class Lepidosauria; order Sphenodontia; family Sphenodontidae; genus Sphenodon; species Sphenodon punctatus. Next base: position 4,324,695 of record QEPC01001916.1, on the reverse strand, counting down.
GTTGGAGACAAGTGGACCCCAACCTACCTATAAAGCTCCGGTTTCCGGTGCGAGATGGCGTGGTGGCGTATTGTTGCCCCACCCAATCCTCGTAGCCACCGCCCCATCTCCCTGTTGATGGTCTTCCTGGTCTTATCTATTTTTTGAGGCGGGACACGAAACCTGCTCGACCAGGTCGGTCCACACTATTACTGCCCCCAGAAACATGTGTTTGACCTTCCAAATGTCATTCCTGATGTCCTTCAGCATCTGCACTCCCTTTACCTGCACCAGGTCATTCTCCCCCAAGTGGATTACCAGGATATCTGGCCGGGAAACCCCTTTTACCCCTGTTAATGTGGGGAGCAACTGTCGCCACTTCATGCCTCCGCGGCCCATCCAGCAGATCTGAGCGTAGGCCAACAACCCCAGCTGTTTTCCCCAGTGCGATTTCCATTCTGCCTTGCCGGCCCAGCGAACCAGGCTATGGCCCACGATCCAGACCAAGCTCCTTTGGCAATGTGAGGAACCTGGAGAAATAGACAATTATTAATGTTGGATCGCAGGTAGAGGGGCTCTGACATATGACTGGTACGCCCCAGAGCACCACCTGCTTATGGCCCGGATCACTTGATCTGGCAAGCCCGCTGTTGCGGCGAAACCAGCAGCTCCTATTCTAAGCGAGTGGGTTCCGAAAAGGCTTGCTGGGAGGTTAAGGGCCGCAAGTGCAGCACGTATTACCGCTGTCAGATGGTACCTAGTCAAGAAACTGCATCTGCATGGTGAAAAAGCAAGCCTGGGATAGCCAGGCGTGCTGCTATGTACTGCAAAAGTGCTCGTACTGGACACACAGCCAGGAAGCACGCCTGGGCCAGACACACTGTATACCCCCTGCCTCTCTGGTCTGTCTTTGAGTGGCGCAGGCGAAGGGCTACCTCTTGCTCCCGTAGCCTGACGTCCTCAGTGGCCAATGCCCTGGCAGAAGTGTCCCTGGTTGAGTCGGCTACCAACTCGCTGACCCTGAAAGCCCCGAAAAAGGCCACCGTGAACACCACTGTAAACAACCTAACCTCGCCCTTTGTTGTGCAAATGTGGGGAAGGGTTCCGCACATGTCTGTTAGCAGCTGTGGTGTTATGGGTGGCCTTCCATCGGGGGGTGCCCCGCTCCCTAGCCCATGCCTCCATCAAGCACCTGGCAAAAAACCCCAGTCCGGTGGAGGGTGACCGGCTAGCCTGCTCATGAAGCCTAATGCCGCCATCTTACTGCCAGTAGTGCCTACTGCTGGCGCCTTAGGTCAAGTAGGGATGGGCGAACACAGTTCGGCAGTTCGGAGTTTGGCCCGAACTCGGCCTGTTCGGACAACCGAACCCGAACGCACTGAACGGCAAAATGGCCGAACAGTTCGGTCAGTTCGGATCGCGTTCGGGTGGCAAAAAAAGGTTCACTGGAAGGTCAAACATTACAGGGAGATGTCAGTCACTGCGGAGCAGACTTCCAGGCACCAGGGGTGGAGAGGCTTGCAAGAAATGAAACTAATTATCTACCTCCCCCCTTCCCAACACCTTCTGAGCTAGTCACTGTTCCTGAACAGCAGGTGTTGAGTAGGATTTTTAGATTGCTTTAAGTTTCATTTCAGTTTTGTAATGAAATGAAACTTAAACCATAAACTGAAACCTTGTGTTATGCACTGTACAGACTCATTGAGTATATAATGTATGTATTTCACTACAGACTCCTCTTCTATTTGTGATTCCCCCCATCCCATATATATGGGATGTATATATATCCATATATATGGATATATGGATGTATATATATCCATATGGGTATGGGATATGAGATAGATAGATAGTAGAGAGTTGTAGGAGTTACCTTAGTGATAGAGATAGCGTTAGTGATTTAGTTTTAGTGTTTGTAGGAGTAGGTCTGTGTACTTATTAGATAATCCATTTAGTTCATAGCATTTAGAATAGTTAATAGCAGTTAGATTTAGTGTAGATAGATATATATAATATTAGATAAAATAAATAAATTTTAAAAAACCATATAAAAACAAAAAACAAACAAATAAAAAACAAAAGAAAACCATATAAAACCCAATAAAAAACCAAAAAACCATATAAAAAACAAAAAAACACCCATAACAACACTTCCCGAACAGCCGAACGGCCTAACCGAACGGCCTGTTTGGACGACCGAACCGAACAGCCGAACCCAAACTCTGCGAACTATCCGAACTGACGAACCGAACGCAGCCGAACCGAATGCAGCCGAACCGAATGGACGAACCTGAACCGCGATCTCTTCGCCCATCCCTAAGGTCAAACATGAACTGGAGCATATGGGCCTCTGGGATAGGGAAACCTTGGTCCCAACCTCTGGAAAAATGATAGCCCTGAAATTCTCTGAATGCCCTTCCGTATGCTGTCCTGGTCCACGGCGCTAAGGATCCCTGGACTGTGTGGTACAATTCTAGGATCCAAGGGTCCACACCCACTGGGGTAAGAGCACCGGGTCCGGTCTGGCTCCAGGTGCGAGCGAGCGAAACTGCTCCATCTGGAAGCGAGAGAGGGCGTCGGACACACCGTTATGCATGCCCGGCACGTGCTTAGCCTGGAATAAGCTGTTGTGGCACAAACAGGTCAGCACAAACGCCCTCACTAGCCTCATGACCCTTGGGGAACGGGATAACTGGGTGTTGATAATGTGTACCACCGCCTGGTTGTCACACCAGAAGAGTACCGCATGGTTAGCGAACTCCGCCGATCACAAGTGAAGTGCCAGTATGATGGGATAGAGTTTGAGGAACGTCAGATTCCTGGTCACCCCTTCCTCCTCCCACACGGGTGGCCAAGGGGCCCCGTACCATCTGTCCCTGAAAATTACTTCAAATCCCATTCCCCCAGCTGCATTGGAGTGGACCTGGAGCTCAACCTCCACTAGGAGCCTCTCCCTCCATATGCTCACTCCATTGAATTCTGCAAGGAACGAAGCCCAGGTCTGCAGCTCCTCCTTCATTTCCCATGTGATCCGTATGATATGGTGAGGCTGGAGGCCCACTGCCAATTTTGCGTATAGGTGTTAGGGATGTGCGAACCCCCGGGGGTTCGGGGTTTGGCCCGTTCGGGGTTCAGCCGAACCCAAAACCATTTGGTTCGACCCATTTGGGCTGAACCCATTTGGGGGGTCCGAACCCATTTGGGTTGGGGGGCGGTTTTCCCTCCCCCCTCCAGGCTGCGTGGGTGGAAGGGGTGCCAGGAAGCACACACACACACCGCCTTGCCGAGCCTGGGAATTTAACCCCCCACCCCAGGGATCACTCTACCTGGTGGTGCTGGGGCTCCGACCCTGGGTCCGGCGGCAGCAGTGACAGCGGGTCCGGTGACAGCGGTGCTCCGGAGCGCTTCAGGCTTCTACTAGACCTTCTGGGTCAAACTGGAAGACTTAGTAGCGGCCTGAAGCACTCCGGAGTCCTGCTGCCGCCGAACGCGCTGCCGCCACCGGACCCAAGGCCAGGGCCCCAACACCACTAGGTAGGTTCGGGTTCAGCAGCAGCAACGGAGGATCTGGTGGCGACGGTGCTCCAGAATGTTTCAGGCTGCTACTAGGCCTTCCGGTTTGACCCAGAAGGCCTAGTAGCGGCCTGAAGCACTCTGGAGCGATGCCGTACCCTCCGTCGCCGCTGCTGCCACTGCCAGACCCAGGGCCAGAGTCCCGGCACCACCAGGTAGGACGATCCCTGGGGTGCGGTGGTTAAAAAAAAAAAATTCTCAGAGGGGGGGCGGAAGTGCTCCCCAGCGTCCCTTCCACCCACGTAGCCTGGAGGGGGGAGGAAAAACCGGGTTCCTCCCTGCCCTCCGCCCCCTCCCAAATGCATCGGAACCCGAACTTTGTTCCGTCAGTTCGGGCGGGGTTCGAGCTGCCTATCAAGGACTGGAGTTGCCGCACCATAACTTTGCCCCCTGCCACTGTGTCCATTTCTATCCCTAAATACTGCAGTGTCGTGCCCGGACCCACGGATTTCTCCGGGGCTAGGGGGATGCCTAAGCTGTCCGCTACCCTCTGACATGTCTCCATTAGCCTTAGGCACTCGTTGGTACCTACGCCACCAATGAAGAGGAAATAATCCAGCTATTTGGTGATGTCCCCCCCCCATCAGCGTGCTGGCGGACCACCCGTTCGACGAGCGAACTAAAACATTCAAACGCTGAACACAAAATCGAGCAGCCCATGGGCATGGCCTTGTCAAAATACCACTGGCCTTGAAACTGGAAACCCAGAAGATGAAAACTATCTGGGTGCACTGGCAGAAGGCGGAAAGCAGACTTTACGTTGCACTTCGCCAAGAGGGCCCCTGCCCCCTGGCGCGTCACTAGGGCAACTGCCGTGTCAAATTATGCGTACCGGACCATCGACAGTTCTGTTGGGATGGCATCATTGACAGACCCAGCTCATGGGTAAGACAGAAGGTGTATCATACGGTACTCCCCTGCGGTCTTCTTGGGGACCACCCCTAGCGGGGACACTATCATATTAGGGAAAGTGGGGGGGGGGGGCGGAGATGGACCTGCTGTTCTGCCCTCCTCTTGCTCCTTACTTATCTTTTCTTTCACAATGAATTCCAACCCTAACACAGATTTTAAGTTGGGTGCGGCTTTGTGTGATTGCACCTCCCCAACTGGTATCTGAAACCCCACCCAGAAACCATCCACTATGTATGCTACCTCGTTTTGGTCGGGGTGGAATTTGAGGGCTGCCGCCAGCCTCCACATTAATTGGGGTTGGGGCCTTTCACCAGGACTGCCTACCCAGCACTCCCTTGTCCCCCTCTATTGGGTGGTCCTGAGGGGGCCCTCCCCTTCGGCCCTGCCTTGTCCTTTGGACAGGCGGTGGTGTTGTGGAGACTCACGCAGTTGGGGCATGATTGCCGGAACCTGCACGCCAGCCGTGAGCATTTCCCTGCACGCGCGAACTCCCAGCACTGACTTGTCTGGTTGCCCGTTGATCGCCAACGTCGCCCCCCCAAAAATCATTAATCGGGGTGATGCTGCCTTTTGCTAGGAGGTGGCCACTATCCGATATCAGGGCATTGGCCACGTCAACCATGCAATCCAACCATAGGTCGGGTGCGTGTGTATCTCACCTCATCCCCGGGGTGAAGGCTGCCTGGTGACGGAAGGCCTCATCATAGTGGAGCCATGCCCCTGGGGGCCCAGACTCATAAGCCCGGCAGACAATGTCCGCATTTTTAAGGAGCTCCGCAGCCCGGGTGGGGTAGGCCTGAATCACTACTCCCTGGTAAATGGTGAAGGCCGCGGTCCAGTTGGACCAATTCCTATCGGCCTTAGGGCACTTGAAGCGCTCCTCCTTATAGTAGGTCTGATGGATCTACCATTGGATCCCTGAAAAGAAGGGTGAAAAGGTCTATACATTCGCCCTTCTATATCCTTTCCCATGTGGCTGGCAGCAGGCGTGCCCCAATGGGTGATGACACCGCCGCGTATCCTACCCCCGGGGGCCGGTACCGCCCATCTCTCCTACCTGCAAATGCGCTGGGCCCGCTGGGGCGCCTGATGTAGACCACACCTAGAGTGCCTGATCCGTCTGCAGGAGGGTGAAAGGGGGCACTGCCGCCAGGATGCCTTGGGCGGCAATGTTGGGGCGGACTACTGTCACCCATGCTCCATTCCACCACAGCAACTGAGTGGGCGATTCCAGCTCCTCTGAGGGATACCCCCTGCTAGCTGTTGGCCAAAAGGGGGGGCACGGGGCGGGGTCTGAAACTGAGTCACCCCTTGGGCCCATGGCCCCATCCGCCGGGGTTTCTCCCAACCCAGAATGCGTCAATAATCCCAATCCGGCCGCCCCCACCCCACTTGGGGTAAGTATCTGCACCGTATCCTTCCCCAAGCTGGTGCACAGCTGGCACGTTGTTCGACCATGTCCTGGATCACTTGCTTTACAGCTCCTATGCGGTGGTGCAGCTCATCGTCCTCGCATCCCAGGGTTGCCCCGGTCTTGGGGGTTCCTGACCTTCAGGGCTGTAGGTGGGAAACAGTGGGGAGAGGGAACTCCCAGCCCCCTCCACCCCCGCTTGCACCTGCCGGGTACGGGTGTGTGTGTGTCCAGCCTATGACTGTCCCGCCTCCGCCTGACGGTGGTGGCAGCAGCTGCGGTGTCTGGGCCTGCAGCCCCTTGAGCAAAGAGACTGGACTGGCCAAGAGGCCGGGCAGCGCTGATGGTTTGGGCTCGGAGGAAGCCACCGCAATCCCGCTAACCTGGGGGTCCACCCTCAAGCACCTCAGTGCCAGGGGGTCCTCCAGGAATCTTGCTGGGGGATTAACCTGGCGCCACCTCTCTGGGGTGGCTGTGGGGCCATCGGGCCCATCACCCCCATCTGCAGCGAGGGTATCACCATGCCCGCCTGCAGGGGCGCCTCCCCTGAACCCGGCCAGTGACACACACCCCCCGGCAGCCGCAGTGTTCCACAGGAAAGCCTCGCAGCCTGCCAGGCGGTTCTGTAGCAATGGCGTCGCGTGGGCTAGTCCTGTAGCCTGGGAGCCCCCCTACCCCGTGAACTGCTTGCCCTAGTGTGGCAGTCCTTCCTCCTCCCCCCACCCCCGGGCTCAGTCTGGGTATCCCCAGGCCCCTGCATGTGTGCTGGGGTGGGGGGAGGCCGCTGGCGGGGGCACAGCTGCTTGTTCACAGCCTTTTTTCTTGCCCCCATACCTGTAATTTGCGCTGGGGGAGGACAGAGAAAACCTTCACAGCCCTTTACACAGGGCCTCAATGCAGGGGAAAGGCAGCAACACTGGTGGAGGCCGTGCTGCTCCATCCGCCGTCGCCTCTCGACTGAAGAGGCGAGCGGTGATCTACAAACAGCACCGCCCCACGCAAGGCGGTGCTCCAATCAATTTGCGTACTCTTCGTGCCCAACCCGGCCACGGTTACCTAGCAACCCGAGCCAGGTAAAATGCAAAGCCTTCCCATCCTGCCTCAACTCCACAGGGGGAGGGGGCACAGCAAAAGGGCCATTGCTGCCACGAGGGCCGCGAAGGGGCAATTATAGTAGCATTATGAGTTTCTGTGACTTCATTAGTTAGTTCTGTCAGTGGCACTGGGCGAATGGTGGAAGCTGCAGAAAACATAGATAGCTAGACTCCTCAAAATGCAGCAGCAACAAATAGGTGTTATGAGACAATAGATAACAAAGAAGTAATGATCAACTTGGATGTAACGCTTGCCTTCTACATAGTATCCCTGTTGTAACTCCCTTGCAACAGGGATCAGTGTTACTAGCACTTCCTGAATTTTAGTAGTCTGTCAGTTACAAAGGTGAAATGAAATGCAGTGGACCAGATTAATTCCATTTACCTTAATAATATGAATTTAATTCTCTAGCTTGTGACAATGAGTCCTGTTTGCATATATGTATGAAGAAACAGAAATTTGCCTTTGCAACTGCTAGTCTTAAAGCTCCATATGTTTTCTGAATTGAAGAATGAAAGGAATAATTCTTGATTGTCAGGAGCTAATCTTTCCTCCCCTTCGAATATGGAGTATTCAGCGAGACATTTCCAGACTACTACTAGAATTTCTGGTTCATTAAATGGAGCCTCCCATTTATAGCAACCAGGCCCTTGGGAATGATGATAAATTAGTCTTAAAGACATAAGAAGTGCCATACTGGGTTGGACCAATGGTTAATTTAGCCCAGCATCCTGTCTTCGACAGTGGCCAACTCCAGCAGCTTAAGAGAAGTACATTTTCATGTCATGGAGGTGTGACCCATCTCCTGCTGATAACTCCCAACTAACAGTTGCCAGGGGTTTAACCCCCAAACAGTAGACATTTATTGCTCTGTCCTCTAAGAATGTATCCAATTTCCCTTTGAAGCTAGCTGTGCAGCTGGTTTTCACAGCCGCCTCTGGCAATAAATTCCACAAATGTATTGTCAACTGCGAAAAAGTACTTCATTTTGTTTGTTTTAAATCTGCTGCCATTTAACTTCAGGGAGTACCCCCTTGTTCTCTTATTGTGAGAAAGGGCAAACAACCATTCCTATTTACTTTCTCTATGCCAGTCATGATTTTATAAACTTCTGTGCTATCTCCTCTTAATCACTTCTTCTCCAAGTTAAACAGCTCTAACTTATTTGAGCCTCTCCTCGTGTGGAATTTGAGCCATCCCTTCTATCATCCTTGCTTCCTTTCTCTGAACCTTTCCAAGTTCTATTATATCTTTCTTGAGATGGGGCAACCAGGACCGCACACACTATTCGAGGTGGGGTCATACCAAAGATTTATACAGTGACATTATGATACTTGTGCTTTTATTCTCTATTCCATGGGCATTTTTACACACGTTAAAGTTCCAGATTTTTCAGTCTTCTGGGTTTACAAGTCCACAAGTAAGTTCCGGATCCATTTTTCACACACACACTACCCTGAGTCAATTCCTGGATGCATTCTTCATACAAACACTGCCCTGAGGCAGCCTAAAGTAGCCACAGCTGTAGACGTGACAGGCTGCCATGGAAACCAAGTGACCACAGCTGCCTGGAGCAAAACAGTTTACCAGGAGAAATTTTTACACACAAATGTTCTGGGAGAAGTTCTACACAGAAGTTCAAAGATCCAGATGTTAAGATCTGGGTGAGCGATTTAGACACACAGAAAGATGTAACAGCAAACATCCAGGAGAAATGTGTGTGTAAAAGCACCCAATAATGCCTAGCATTCGGTTTGCCTTTTGGACTGCTGCCACACATTGAGCTGATGTCTTCAAGGAACTATCCACAATGGCTCCAAGCTCCTTCTCCTGAGTGGTTACATCCAGAATAGAGCCTAGCATCGTGTATGTATAGCAAGGATTATTTTTCCTTATGTCACTTTGCATTTATCAACATTGAATGTCATTTGCCATTTTAATGCACATTCACCTATTCATGCACGATCCCTCTCTAATTCCCCACAGTCTGCCTGCGTCTTAGCTATCTTGAATAATTTGGTATCATCTGCAAATTTAGCAAATCTGCAAATTTAGCCACCTCACTCTTTGCCTCTTTTTCCAGATCATATGTTTAACAATGCATATGTTAAACAATACTGTTCCCAGTACTGACCGTTGAGACACCCACTAGCTACCTCTCTCCAACTTGAAAAATTACCATTTATTCCTACCCTTACCAATCCATGACAAGACAACAGGACTCTTCCTCTTATCCCATGACTACTTAGTTTGCTCAAGAGTCTCTGATGAGGCATCTTATCAAATGTTTTTTGAAAATCTAAATATACTATATCACCCTATACACATGCTTGTTGACATTCTCATAAAATTCTAATAGATTAGTGAGGCATGACTTGACTTCCCTTTGCTAATGCTATGCTGGTTTTTAACCATCAAACCATGCTTGACAATGATGACTTCTCCTTTTAGTTTCCCCTTAAATAACTTGCTCATCTTTGCATAGTTCTCTTTCTTGAAGTTAAACACCCTTGTGGCAGACTAATTAGGTAATCTCTCTCCTAATAGCATGTTGGACCTAATTATATTGTGATCACTATTAGCAAGTGACTCTTCGACCATATGCTTCACTTAGAACAAGATCTAAAATAGCTTCTTCTCTTGTGGGTTCCAAGACAAGCTGCTCCAGGAAGCAGTCATTTATGGTGTCTAGGTATTTGGTTTCTGCAATACATCCTAAGGAGGCATTTTCCCAGTCAGTGTGGGGGGAAGTTAAAATCCCCCATTATTATTGCACTCTCTACTTTTGTAACCTCGCTAATCTTCCTTAGCATATCACAGTCACTGTCCGCCTTTCCTGGTCAGGGGGTCAATAATATAGCCCCACTACTATCCGGTTTCCATTTAAACATGGAGTTTCTACCCATCGTGATTCCAGGGATGTCAGTTATCATTTTTATCTTGACGTGATGCCATCTTTTAATATACAGGGCTACTCCCCCTCCAGTATGATTAACTTTGTCATTTATACATATTATGTATCCCAGCACTGCAGTGTCCCGTTGATTGTCCTCATTCCACCATGTTTCTGAAATGCTTATTATATCCGTGTCCTCACTTAAAGCTAAGTACTCTAATTCCCCCATTTTACTTTTGTGGCTTCTGGCATTGGTATACAAATATCTGAACACAATTGATACAGACCCTGACATTTCAATGCAAGGTGGGTGCCACTACTAGTGGAGTTTTCTTCCACTAGCTTTTTGTTTATTTTCTTCATGTTCCCACCTAGTGTTGGGGAGCGGGAGACCTAGGAGAGTGCAAATCAAAATAAACAGTTATTAGTTTGGCTGCCTGAGGTGGGAAGTTCCAAGTGCTGAGAGTACTGCTGTGTGAGAGGGACCTGGTATGAGTGAGCTGTTTTGGCTCTCAGTTCTCTGATGCAGAGCAAAATTAGAATGTTGATGTGGCTTTAACAGACTGGATTTTCGTGGAATTCATACACCTTCACCATAAAGCAAGTATTTTCTTCTGCATTTGTTCCTTCAAAAGAGAATTTATTATCCTAAATATCCAAAAGAACATTTGAATGTTGTTAATTACAATTCTTTCAGTACCTTATGTAAAGAGATACATGGTTACTTTAAATGTTTGTGTGTCCAGATGCATGGAACAATTACTTAACTCCCAAACTGTGTGCATTATGTTCCTATGTAACAATTATTTCACTCCTATGTGGGTGGTTTTTTCCTCTTCCCGTTTCACTTTAAGCAGAGTCAGGCTAACTGATTGGAGAAAGGGAACTGTTCAGATTTTGCAAGTTAAACTCTAGAAATCAAAGCGTGATTTAGGTGAATTACTTGATATATCTATGTTGTCAGCCCATGACCATTTATGTCAATACAAGTATAGATCTGTGTCACCCAAAGAAAGGGTTTTGAATTTTATAGGCTATTTTAGCCAGAGGTTTATGTGTGCATTTTTCTAAGTGTGTTTTCTGTGTAGCTCAGTATCTCAAGTGTGTTGGGTGTACATTTTATACTTGAGGTTGACTACAGCTGTTAGCATATGTAAGCAATACTAATTTGTGCTTTGTAATGTGACCATTTGTGGACGTTTTTCTCCTCTGCTGAGGTTACCATAACAAGGAAGGAAATTGATTGCTCTTGATTTTTTCTGTCTCATTTTAAATTGTCTCGTCTGTTTGAAACCAAAATCAAATGCAGCATTTATTTTGTGAAGAAATATGCTGACTGTAGTAAGCTTTAGGGTCGGACTTGTTCATATCAGGATTTACCCTTGGCAGTTGTTGCATGCAGGACAGTAACTTCAGATGATAGTAACTTTGGTCTCGAGCGCAAGCAAGTACATACAGCCTTCCAAAGCATGTAAACCGCATCACTGCCTCACTTTATCTCTGACAGTATATTAGTCACTTTTCATGATGGGAGCAATTCTCAGGGTATATATCTCCACATTTTGGTGCTATGCATTATGGGAGCTCCAGGGGTTTTTCAGATGTGCCACAAAACACCATGGGATATCAGTTGTGTATCCCTCTAGGACTGTTGCTTTCCTGGAGTGCTGCACATGCTTTAACCCAAGACAACTACCTCAGGAGGTAATAGCCTCGAACCAGGTACTTGACTCAGCTGTAATCGTGTATTAACCTTTGAATGGCTAATCTGTTGTGTGAACTCTCCCTGTCAGCTTTTGATTACTAGCCCCAATAATATTCAGTGTTGTATCTACTCTATAATATGGTGTTATGGTGCTTTAGAAGTTCTTTTATTGTAGCCCTGACATACTTAATGTACACATATCTCAAACCTCTTACTCCCAAGAAATCAAAGGTAAAAAGTTAAGAAGTCAGAAAGAATTAGATGCATTTTATTTCTTATTGGAACCAAACATTATCAGTATTTGGTTTGGTGTGTTTCCTGCCTGTGGACTTCCTGGCAACATCATATCAGAGGAAAGACTATAGAAACACAAAGATGAATGTGATTATTTATCATAATTTTTGTTGGGGGTCATGACTTCTTTCTTGTGAGTTTGTTACTCAGGCTGTATAATTCAAAATCCTGATTCTGGCAGATGTGGTTGTTGCAACATTACATGGGGATGCAGGGATACAACATATGAAGTTTATGTTTGCACCAAAATATGCAAAGAAGTGGTTGAATAACATCCTAGAACAATAATCTTAACTAGAACTTCCCATTTAAGGAGCAAGTTGGGTTGTTAACTGTCCTGGAAGAATGCATAGTAGCTGGACATGTTACATCTTACTCTGTTTGTTACAAAAACTACCTTGTGACTTGGGTGATATTTCTTTCTCAAGTTCATTTATTGTTATAATAGCTCCACTCTTCTGCCCTCTATCACTTTAAAGAATTTTATCTGATCATAGTCCCCAAAGCAGCTTTCTCTGTCTGTTCAATACTTTGACTTGTGTGCACTGCCGAAACAAACAAACAAACAAACAAACAATAACAAGTAAATTAGAAATTCAATAGAAATATAAAAACTTCAAATTTTGCTTTTAAAGGGGGCCATAGAAGCAAAAGTGGAGCAATTTGCAATGCCAAGCATTATTTTTAGCCCATGTGTAACATCAGGTACACAAATAATATGGGAATGGCAGCTATATCTAGAAGAAAGAGCATGCTTACTTACTGCTGGCAACTCTCATTTCTTTTAAGTTGTCTTTTTGTTGACAGGCTATTCTGATAGAGGTCATATGATGTGGGAAACGCCAAGCATCTTTTACCCATCAGCTCTCTCGGGGCACATAATTTTAGTTATAAGTAAAAGGAAAGGCAAATATCCTTCACAAATCTCGTGGCAAAATTGGATATCCATATGAGTCCTGTGTATTAATAGAGATGACAGTGAAGCGTCACTGTCACAGCCTGACATAGGGCAGGAACACGATCCCAACCAGATCTGCCGGCACATGGGGAGGCCAGGGAGTCACCCAAATGTGCAGCTGGGCAGACCCGTTCCTGCGCTGCGCCCAGCACCCTGCCCCCCACTATGATGGGCAGCCATGGTGACCAATGACAGCCACCATGACAGACCCGATCTGTGTCATGGAGGGCCATATCAAATGTTATAGCCCACTGTGAACACCTTTGCCCCGATCGGGCGGACAGCAGTCCGGACTGTAATCCCTAAAGTCTCAGGGATTGTTTTTATATATTTATTTCCTTGCATTTTTTAGCCACCCCCTCATACCAGTGGCATCTCGGGGCAGCTTACAACAAGTAAAATATACAATAAAATTCAATTTAAAACATACTAAAACAACAATCACATCTTAAACATTTTCCCCTCTAAAACCCAAAATCCCCCCCCCCAAAGGAAACTATCCTCCTCCTCCCCCCCTTCCCCTCGAAGGCCTGGGTGAACAGCCAGGTTTTGCAGACTCGGCAGAAAGCCGAACTTGGGGCCAGGCGGGCTTCCTCCGGAAGGGAGTTCCAAAGTCGCAGCCCGGCCACCAGGAATGCCCTCTCCATTGTGGCCCCCCATTTTACCCGGGGGACCTCCAAAAAGGCGCCCCCGGCGGACCGAAGGGGTCTCTCTGAGACACGGAGGGTGAGGCGGTCCCAAAGATATGAGGGACCAAGACCATGTAGGGCTTTATAGGCCAAAACCAACACCTTGAATCTGGCCCAGTATGCAATAGACAACCAGTGCAGGACATGGAGCACGAGAGTAGTATGTTCCCGCCAACCTGTCCCTGTAAGGAGATGGGCCGCCGTGTTCTGTACTAGCTGCAGCCTCCGAACCAGCGTCATGGGAAGCCCCATGTAGAGTGCGTTGCAGTAGTCTAGCCTTGAGGTGATGAAGGCATGAATGAGGGTGGCCAGGACAGGCCTGGAAATGAATGGACGTAGTCTCTGCACCAGATACAGCTGGTGGAAGGCGGCTTTAGCCACCGCCCCCACCTGTCAATCCAGGTGGAGGTCTGAGTCCAACAGCACTCCCAGACTCTGAACCTGCTGGGCTACGGCAGGGCAGACCCCCTCTGTGAGTGGAGCCAACACCTCCTTCGCCCTACCCACCACCATCACTTCCGTCTTATCGGGATTGAGCTTCAGTCTGCTCTGCCACATCCAATTCACCACAGCCTCCAAACACTGGGACAGCACTGAGGCGGCAGGACTTGGGTCAGTTGAAAAGAAGAGGTACAGCTGAGTATCATCAGCATATTGGTGACAACGCACCCTGAACCCTCTCATGATCTCCCCCAAGGGCTGCATATACACGTTAAACAATTGTGGAGACAAGATCGAACTTTGCAGAACACCACAGGTTAGGACCCGGGGGCTAGATGTTTCTGCCCCCAGTACCACTCGCTGGCTTCTTCCCAAGAGGAATGAGCGGAACCATCCAAGGATAGTCCCGCCCAGACCCTCCAGGACTCGCAATTGTCTCAATAGAAGCCTATCCACTCTATCAAAAGCGGCCGAGAGATCTAGCAAGATCAGAAATATTGAACGTCCTGTGTCCATCTCCCGACGGCAGTCATCCACCAAAGCCACCAATGCCGTCTCAGTGCCATAACCGGGGCGGAACCCAGACTGCGCCTGGAACTGCAGTGCCACTGCCCGCTTAATAACCATCCCTAAAAAGGGAAGATTAGAGACCGGTCAGTAACTAGCGAGTGCGTCGACATCCAAAGATGACTTCTTCAGCAGGGGGCACACCATGGCCTCCTGGAGACCGGGTGACAACCTCCCCTGCTGGAGGGACGCATTGATTACCCTCGCCAGCACTGTCCCCAAGGTCTCCCTGGAGGCTTTCACCAACCAGGATGGGCATGGATCTAGTTCACAACTAATGTCTCTAACAAACCCCAGAACATACACAGCATCGGCTGGCGTCACTTCCTGAAAGATGGACCAGAAGGGGCCTCCATAACCTCGTGCTCCTCCCCTACTGCCCCTAATCCGGTGTCAAAGTTACTCTGGATTTGAGCGATCTTGTGTGCAAAGTAGATGGCAAACTCCTCACAGCGGGCCTGGGACAAGTCCCCGTCCAGGCGGAGGGAGGCAGGACTGACCAGCCCCCGCACCACCAGGAACAGCTCCGCTGGACACAACTTTGCAGACGCTATGAGGGCAGCAAGGAACTCTTTCTTTGCTGTCCTCACAGCCTCAACATAGGACCGCAAATGGGCCCTATGGAGAAGTCGGTCGGATTCAGAGTGAGTCTGACGCCAGCGTCGCTCTAGTCCCCTGCTTGTCACGGGGCCAGGGTAACAGGGGGGCCAGGATGGGGGAAGGACCGCGCTCCCAAAGGAAGAAAAGGGGAAGAGATCCTGGGAAGGGAAGCCTACGGAAGTCTGTAGGCTAAATGGACCTCTCAGAGCGTCTCGGAGTCTCCAGAGACTGCTCTCATCTTGAGGCCTAGAAGCCTATGTCAGAGAGAGTCTGATTCATCATTGAGGTCAAGGAGCAGACTGAAGATCCACACACCAAGATCCTCCCCAAGGAAGAGAGAAATATAATAGGGGGCGACGAGGAACAAGGGGAGCCCCAGGGAACAAGGGAACAACAAGGGACAAGAACCAAGGGGCTAGGAAACCAGAGCGGGGAGAACAATGGGGATGAGGGTAACAATAAGGGGCAAGAACCAAGGGGCTAAGGAGTCAGAGTGGGGGGAACCACAAGGGGCTGGAGCCGATGGGTTAGGGGAAACAGAGCTGGGGGAGCACCAGAGACAAGGGGAACCCCAGGGTACAAGAGACAGGGGGATAGGAAAACAAGGCTGGGGCACAACATGGACGCGGGGAACAACAAGGGACAAGAGTCTAGGGAACCGGAGCAGGGGAGCAACAGGGATGAAGGGAGCAACAGGGAACAAGAGACAAGGGCCGAGGGAATCAGAGCTGGTGGAACACTAGAGACAAGGGGAACAACAAGGGACAAAAGACAGGGGCCTAGGGAAACAGAGCTTGGGGGGGCAACAGGGATGAAGGGATCAACAGGGAACAAGAGACAAGGGGCTAGGGAATGGGAGCAGGGCAGCAACAGGGATGAAGGAATCAACAGGGAACAAGAGACAAGGGGCTAGGGAATGGGAGCAGGGGAGCAACAGGGATGAGGGGAACAATAGGGAACAAGAAACAATGGGCTTGGGAGCCAAAGCTGGGGAAACACATGCGGACTATAGGGGAGACAGGGATACAGGGCAAACACACAGCAGGAGAAGAGGCACTTGCTACAAAACATCAACATAAACATCAAACCTTCGGGCGGGTGTGAGACATTGCTCCACCAGCTTCCTGAGGCCACATCAGTGTTTAAGTACCATCTGTGGCCAATCAGGAAGCTGCGGGGTGGGCTAGGGAAACAAGCCCCAGATGGGAGAGGGTGCGGCCATGCAAAGGGCAGTAAGACAGGGGAAGGCATACAGAGGAGAAATGCAGGAGGTGAACAAGTCCACCAGGTGGCGCAGGCCCCAAAGGCACCTCTCCCGCATCCCAAGGCCAAGGGTTTGCTCCCGGGACCTGATAGTGCTTACCTGCTTCATACACTGCAGCTCCTCAGTAAACCAAGGGGCCCTGCGGTGACGAAAAAGAGGCAGGGGACGTTTCGGAGCCACTCTGTCAATGGCCTCCCCTAACAAGATGTTCCAATCTCGGACAAGGTCATCGACAGAATGACTGTCCGGGTCTAAGGTAACTCCCTCAGAGTCTCCTGGAACCACTGCAGTTCCATCAGCCTCCGAGGGAGGACCAACCTAACTGGTCCCCTCCCCTTCTGGAGGTGGTCACTGAGGCTGGCCTGTAGGAGATAATGATCTGTCCATGACAAGGGTGTGACCCTCACATCCCCCACTAATGGATCCTCCGCCTCAAGGCCAGAACAGAAGACCAGTTCAAGGATGTGTCCCCCCACATGGGTCGGGCAGTTGACAACTTGGGACAGCCTGGGCTCACCACTGACAGGCCCAGGAGCAATCCAGGGTGAACATTGAATGGGGTTTTTTTTATTCTGTTTTTATTATTGTCAGCCGCCCTGAACCTTTGTGGGAAGGGTGACATAGAAATGTAAATAGATAAATAAATATCTGGTGGGGCACTAGCAAACATGCCAGGGGGCTCACCGGTCTCCGCAGACTAAAGCGGGGCACAGTCACATTTTTAACACCCATAATGATACACATCAGTAAGGTTTCTCTAATGGTTGTGAGATGAATATTAACTTTTTTGTTCTTTTGCAATTTAAAATACCCTTTTAATGTAATACCAGTTGTACTTCATAGTAGCAATTAATTATTAGCAATTAAGCTGTCGGAATCCTGTGCTTAATCTTATGTGTACTAAATTCATGTTTATGTAATGCTTATGCTGGGAGCCTCATTTGCTGAAGACCAGGAAACTGAGTGATGCTCCATCCAATCATTATATCATCAAGGGATGACAAGAAAAATAGAAAAATCCACAACAGGACAAGTTAAACGCATTTGTCTAAATCTATGGCTTACGTGTGCAGATGCAACTTCATTGCATGTCCCAAACCTGCTTTATATCTGTCTGTCCATCCATCTGTCTGTTCGCCTGCAGCCTCTCTCGCCTAACGGTGACTCAGGGTGGCTAACAGTAAGCAATATAAAACAATAAAAACCAACAATAAACACCATAAGTACATATGTCTCGGACTCCGACCTAGCCACGATCGTCCATGCTTTTATTACCTGGAGATTGGACTTCTGTAACACACTCTATATGGGGCTACCCTTGGTGCTGGTTTGGAGGCTGCAGCTGGCGCAGAATGCGGCGCCTCGTCTCCTAACGGGGACGGGCCGACGCAAGCATATTACACCAGTGCTTTGTTCTCTGCGCTGGCTGCTGATAGTTTTCTGGGCCCAATTCAAGGTGTTGGTGTTGACCTTTAAAGCCCTGAAAGGCTTTAAATCCCTGCGGGACCGTCTCACCCTCCAGGTCCTGGATCTGCCGTTGCAGTCGGCTGGGAGCACCCTCCTCGAGGCCCCCCAGGTTTCTCAGGTGTCGACCTTGCAGAGGGCGTTCTCTGTGGCCGCACCGCAGTTGTGGAACTCCCTCCCATTGGAGGTCTGCCTGATTACCGACCTCTCCTCTTTCCGTAGACAATGTAAGACCTGGATGTTCCGTCGTGCTTTTCCTGAGGGAGAGGGGGTGGGTGGGTTGGGTTAGGGTGGGGGCTATGTTGTTTTTATATTGTGTTTTAATAGTGTTTTAAATCCTATTATTGCTGTTTTAAATTGTTTTAATAGCCCCGAGACGCTTTTGACAGGAGGAGGCGGCATACACATTTTATTCTAAATAAATAATATAAATAAATAAATATAAATACATAAAACCCACATCAACATCTAATATCTTGATCCATGTAAGAAAACAGTATCCCACCCAACCCCATCTAACCCATCCCCTGCCCTGCCAAATGCCTGACAGAAGAGCCAAGTTGTACATTGCCTACGGAAGACAAGGAGTTCTGGGCTGAGGTGACTCTCCACTGGGAGGGTATTCCATAGCGACAGAGCAGTTGCCAAGAATGCCTGCCTGTCTGTCCGGACCCGCTGATAACGCAGGACCTCCAGGAGGGCGCTGCCAGACGACCGCAGGGGTTGCCCCGGGGCCCCAGGAATGAGGCGGTTCATCAGGTAAGTAGGGCCCAGGCTGTGTAGGGCTCTCAAGGTCAAAACCAGCACTTTGAATTGGGCCCAGAAGACAATAGATAGCCAGTGCAATGCTCGGAGCACTGGTTACATATGCTCCCCACTACCTGTCCCAGTAAGCAGGTGGACTGCTGCATTTTGCACTAGCTGCAACTTTCTGGACCATCATCACGGGCAGTCCCACATAGAGCGCATTGCAGTAGTCTAGTCTCAAGATGACAAATGCATGGATGACAGTGGCAAGATCAGAATCCGAGAAATATGGGCGGAGAGTTCTCACCAGATGTAATTGGCGAAAGGTGTGAGCTTCAATCGGCTCGACCTCATCCAGTCCCCCACAGCAGCCAAACACCAGGACAACAATGAGGCAGCAGGGCCTGGGTCAGTTGAGCAGCAGGGCCTGGGTCACTTGAAAAATATACAGCTGGGTGTTGTCAGCATATTGATGACAATGAACCCACCAGCTGCAAACAACCTCCCTGAGCAGCTGCATGTACGTGTTGAATAAGAGAGCAGACTGAATTGAACCTTGTGGTACCCCACACAGGAGGCCACCAGGGGACGATGTACAGTCCCCTAGTACCACCCGCTGAGATCTATCGGTGAGGTAAGAACGGAACCACTGTAAAACAGTGTCGTCTACCCCAGCCAGGTCGCACAAGCAAGCCACCAACATCTCATGATTCGCGGTATGGAAGGCCACTGATAGATCCAGTAGAACCAGCAGGGTCATATGGCCCTTATCCAGCTCCACTAGGAGGTCACTGACCAAGGCCACAAGCGCTGTCTTCATGCCACAACCCAGACGAAAGCCAGACTGCGTGGGATCATGAAAATGGGTGCAATTCCAGGCAAGGCCAGACCATTTTAAGGAAGGGTATTGAACAGGTGGCATCCCGTCAGCTGCAGGCATATCTAGATTGCACCCATTTTCGTGATCCCACGCAGTCTGGCTTTACACTGAAGAAAATCAGAAGAAAAACTAAAAGTGTCACTCAAATTCATATGGGATCTCCCACACCTAATACAAACCAAACAAAATATCCCACAAACGATACAAAACAAAAAACCAAGGGAACAACCGTAGCACAAACTAGAGTACAAAACCAAAAGAAAAATCGAGTGGCTACAAAATATTTTTTTTAATAATAAACTATATAAAAGTTAAAAAAATATTAAAAGAATATATTCCAAATACTGTTAATATATACAAACAATATACTCCATAAGCCCAAATATTCACAATATGAAATACATAAGCCCTACGCTTTTTGGGTTAACAAACCCTTCTACAGCGTTTGTTAACCCAAAACAGAGGACCTGCTACCCTGTTGTCCTAAGTTACCCTGCAACTTAGCCCCAAGTACTTTAAGGGTGTGTGTGATATATATCACACTTTAAGTGTGTGTGTGTGATTAATATAATATCACACACACACACACACACACACACACACACACACAGACTAAGGAAGAAAAAGGAAAGTTTGCCAGCTGAGAGTAGGGCTAAGTGTCCTCTGTTGCAGGGTTTGTATGCTTGCGAGTTTGATTATTGACATCTTCAACACAACTTGTTTGGGTGAGGGGTCTGGGGCGTATAAGCATCTAGGTTCCCAGTGGTTGAAGGAACTGGAAGGACAAGGAGAGTTTGCCATGTGAATTAAATGAGACAGGAAAAGGTGACAACGGCAACTGGGCCCTCATCAGTTAGAAATGCTGGAGCAGGTCAGAGATTGGGGGTATTAGTTGATCATAGGAGGATTGTAGCCCTAAGGGTGGTGCAGCCATAAATGGCAAATGCATTCCTGGAAGTTATTTCCAGTAGGGATAGGAAAGTTTTGCTACATCTGTAAAAGTAGGGCCCCAGGGGTTCTGTACTTCAGCTATCATGACAGTTTGGCTCTAGGTCAAATTATTGCTAAAATTGCTAGGGACAGCACAGAATCTGACCATGCTATCACCCAGCTCTGCACAAGCTTCTCCACACTCTCCCCTCTCCCATTCTGTCCCGTTCCTGCTTCCTGGCCTGCATATAGTTTTCACCAAGAGCTGTCAGGGTGGGAGGGCTAGGAAGGGGAAGGTTGAAGGTGCTCAGTGTGGGAAACACAGCTGTCAATATGAAGGCTCAATAGGGCTCAGTCAGGAAAGGACATGCGCATGGAATAGTGGGGAGTTGAGCTGCCGGAGGCATGAGGCCCCCCCGCCCCCTTCCACACAGGATAATTAAATTTGCTGCTGGGGAGGAGGTTTATTTTTTTCCTGAGAGGTAGGAGAGAGGAGGGGTTTTTGTTGCTGAGAGGCAGCGGAAGGGGGTTGAGACACTAGTAATACCTAGGGATGGGCATTCCATATTCAGATTAATCTGCAACTGTCTGAAAATGGGCAGTTGCGGATTAATCCATATATCCCGCAATATGTTACGGATCTGGATTTCCCCCCACCCCCAGGGCACTGGAGTCTACTTACTAGCCTCAGAGGTCTACTTATTAGCCTGCTGCTGCTGTGTGGCCTCCGGCAGGCTCCCTCACCATGACATCCTCCCTGCTCCTTATCGCGCATGCACAAATGGTCACTGGGACCATTTTGTGCATGCAAAAATGGCCACCACCCTTAATCAAAATGGCGGCAGCCAAAATGATGTTGCCACCTTTTTTGTTAAGGGCATTGGCCATTTTTCACATGAACTATCCAGAAGAAGGAGGAGGATGCTGCAAGGGAGCCTTCCAGAGCCCCCACAGCAGCAGCGCTTCAGTCAAGCCCTGGGGCCCAGAAAATAGGGGTGGAGGAAGGTGAGACTCTCTGGCTGCTTTTAGACGATCGCGGCGGTGCCCGCGCTTGTTTTTCAAAACTACCGGGAGGCGGGTTTACATGGGACACCGCCGCTGATTATGCGCATGTGTGGGCGACGCACGTCCATTTCTGGCCGCGAGCTGACCGGGTCGCCGATCGAGGGTGGACATACGCGGCCGGAAATGGACGTGCGTTGCCCACACATGTGCATAATCGGCGGCGGTGTCCTGTGTAAACCTGCCTCCCGGTAGTTTTGAAAAACAAGCGTGGGCGCCGCCGCAATCATCTAAAAGCGGCCTCTGTCTGGGGCTAGGCTAGGGATGAGAGTCAGATAGGCTATGGATCCGTTTCCCATTGACTTCAATGGGAAAATTTCCATTTAATTTCAGTGAGAAAATCCAAATCTGTAATTAATTTGCAAATTACAGATCTGAATCCAAAATGTATCTGAATCTGTAATTCATTTTGAATACCCATCCCTAGTTAATACCTCCTCTAGAGTAGTGTGTGTACTTCTGGTCACCCATGCTCTAAAAATGTAAAGATCTATTTAAAACTGGAACAAATGTAAAGAAAGTCTAGGAGGATAAATATAGGAACAGAGGATCTAATTTACAAGATGTTCAAAGAGATCTGTCTGCTTAGTCTCACAAAGAGAAGGCTGTGAGGAGATGTGATAGTGCTCTACAAATATTTTGGGAGGTAATGTGTGGGAGGAGAAAGAGCTTTTCAAGATAAAGAATTCATGTTGACACATTAATGTGTACAAACTAGACATAAAATCAGGCTGGAAATTCAGTGTTGGGGTTGGTGTCTTATATGGGGGTGGTAGAATTGGATAGCCCATCCTATGACTAGATCATCTACCTGGGGGCTCCTCTGGTCTTTGGATTCTATTATTCTAATCATTTTTACAATTGTTTTATTTAAGCTTGATGAAAAACAATTCTGCTAAGATTTCTTGGCTGGGTTTGTTTTTGTTTTTTGCAGCCGTAATGTTGTTTAAATATAGCTGGATTGTTTTTGTGTTTAATTTATTTAGCTTGTTTTTTATTATAGAGACCTTTCTCTGTCTCTCAGATAAACATATATTTAGGAAGCTGTTTAAAGCAAGTGCTGCAATATTTACTCATTAAAACATGTATTATTAAGAGAGCTGGAAAAACAATGTGTCTTTGCCTGAGAGACCAGGACTCTCTTTTGTGAGCTGTTCCAGACTGAGTTAAACAACTGTGAACATATTCTATCTTTAGCAAGCAATATTTACAAGATAGACTGGAATGGTTCCTCAGGAGCTATTACAATCTGTTATGTGATTGCATATTTGTAAATATATTTAAAATACAGGACATTAGTGTCTCCGTGCTAAATGTGTATTTAAACCACTCATAATCCTTTATAAACAATTTGGAGAAGAATAGCTGCTTTCTGTCTTTTATGGATGTTTTTAGAGGAGACAGGCAGGGGGAGTCCATGTTTGGGTGGGGTGGGTGTGGAGGCGTTCGTGGGGGAGTGCTTCAAAAGAGTGCCCCCCCCACATGGCCACCCCGTCCATACACCACCCACCCCATCCCCGCATGGGGCACTCCAAATTATTTCAGATGCCCCATTGTGACCATGGGTGGGTGGTACTGCTTTTCCAAACAAATATTTTTAAAATTGCAAATATTCTTTGAGGTTCTGAGCGGTGGTCTCGAGTGTTCAAGCCAGCACTCAAAACCTTGGTGAATGCTTGGGTACTCAGAGGGGCAGGGGGTGGGGGAGCAGACAGTGGGAGGGCAGAGGGAAACGGGCAGCAGGGTCTCAGTAAGGGAAGTAGGCAGTGGTGGTAAGGGAAAGAGGGGCAGGGAGGAGGGCTAATGGGACCAGGGAAGGGGGGACACTCAGCAAAAGCTGCAGGGAGCCGGGCGCATTGCTCTCTCTGGACTCTGCCACCGTGTGTTTAACTTCTGAGGGAGGGAGGATTGCCTGAGCATGCTCCTAAAGCTGTCTGGAGCATGGGAAATGTAGTCCAGCTTTTTCCCAGACAGCAACTCTGTCTGGTAACAAGCTGGACTACATTTCCCAGCATGCTTTGGAACTCAACAAACTGAGGCCAAATACACCAGTCCTCAGTTAATTCTGAAGAAAACAGAGAACCAAGTTACAGTCCTAGTGAGGGATGCGTGGGTCACAGGAGCGTGCATCCCGACGCACTGAGTTTACATGAGCACTTCCCCACATGGATTGTGGGTGTCTGTGCATGGGGACGTCTTGTGTAAAAACACCCTTTGTAGAAACCACAGCAAGACTCTCAACGTATTTCAGCAGCCTATTCAGAACCCGAATCAGCAGAAAATATCCATGGCCCTTTGAGCTGTAAAAATTACAAGGGTAAAATGACCAGTTTTTGAACATTCCAAAGTAGGATGCCCTGTGTTCTGCCCCCTTTATTCCAATTTTTATTATTATTTATTAGCAAGTATTTATATAGCACCAGCAATGTACCTGGCACTTTACAAAGTAATTGAAAAGACACGGTCCCTGCCCTAGGGCTTACAATATGAGAGGTGGGGGTTGGGACGAAGGAAGGGGAACAAATTTGTATAATATGTATAAATAAACATAGTTAAAGTCAACCGCACAGACACACATTCAAGCACACAGATGTTCTGACATGCACTC
The DNA here is from genome assembly GCA_003113815.1 of Sphenodon punctatus. Classification (NCBI taxonomy): domain Eukaryota; kingdom Metazoa; phylum Chordata; class Lepidosauria; order Sphenodontia; family Sphenodontidae; genus Sphenodon; species Sphenodon punctatus. Next base: position 4,300,620 of record QEPC01001916.1, on the reverse strand, counting down.
ATTCAATAGAGGTGGAGGCAGCAGGCAGGGGACCGGTTCTTTCTCACGCTGCTGTACTGAAGCACCTAGCCATGATACTTGTGTCCTGACTCTCATGCTGCCAAGAGACAAGGTGGGACATTTAAGAAAGCCCACCTTGCCTCCAGGGTGTAGTGTTACTGTTCTGCCTCTAGTGGAACAAGATATTGGCTCCACAGCAAGCAGATTTTCCAGTTGGTCTACTGTGTGGTTTTGAGAGCAGAACCTGTTTGCTGTGGTGGTGTGAACTCAGTTGAGCTGCCACACCCGGTAACTTTTCTCATTGCCCATTTCCTTTTATCACTGGGCCTCTCTGAAACACCATAATCAGACTGGCTATATTTACACGTGCTGTGACATCTATGCAGCCCTAGTGCAGAAGCCTAAAAACTGGGATGTAGTGTAGTACAGGATCCATTTAACGATCTTCGCTATTATGCAAGAGATATTAACAAATCTAGACTATTAAACTAAACTAAACTGCCTAACTGAGTCAGACCAATGTTCCGTCTTAGCCCAGTATTGTCAAAACCTGACACGGCAGCAGGGGGTTCAAATTTGGGTCCAAATCCAGCTCCTCCAGGGTCTCCGACACAGACCATCCCGACGTGCTACCTGAGATCCCTCCAAGCCCCCAGCAGAGGCCTCCCCCAGATGTGCTTCCAGGGATTCTGAGGTGGCGATGCTGGGGATTGAACCAGGGACCTTATACATGCAAAGCACATGCTCTTGCCACTTGAGCTATGCCCCCTGGTTGGTAAAAGATTCCAGCGGTTGGTAAAAGATGTAGACTATTCCATCCCAGCTAGGGCTTTGTATGGGATCAAGTATTTGTATCTGTATTTGCATTTGTCATTTTGGTATTTGCATTCATTTGTATTTGTATTTTTGCCTGTCTTCACTACATTTTCCCCATAGTTCCCAATGTGGAAAAACTTAGTGAATATGGGTCTCTGTGTATGTGTTGTTTTGGAGCAAAAGTGCAGTGAGTCTTTGACTTTTGACAGGCCTATAAGGAAAGGAAAATGCAGTAAAAAATTACTGCTAAGTTTGCTACCAATTTAAAAAGGGAGCACTGGTTTGGGGGAGGGTGGATACTATGGCTGGATTGGTGGGAAGGTTGTTAGCTTGGGAAGGGTGGAACAGGACATAGGTTTGACATAAGGGGATTGCTAGCTTAAAGGATAATGAAGCATGTGGATGGCTGGCATAAGGGGATTGCTAGCTTAAAGGAGAATGAAGCATATGGATGGCTTGGGAGATGGGAGAATTGGAACAAAGGAGTTGCTGGCTTGGGGATGGGGAAATGAGGTATGGGTCTGGCTTGGGGAAGCAGTCACTGGCTTGGGACTAATGGGGCATGGAACTGGGCTCAGGAGAGATTCCTGGCTTGGGGAGTGGGAATGGAAAATGGGACTGGCTCAGGGAGGGGGAGTAACTGGTTTCAGAAGGGAGGATGAGGCATGGTTCTGGAGTGGGGGTTTCTGGCTTAGAGGGGAGTTATTGACTTGAAGAATGTGGGACCCCTAGGTAGGAATGAGGCATTGAGCTGGCTCAGGGGGGGTCACTGGCATGCGGGAGAGGAGGAATGAAGGTGCCGAGGACTCACCATGTCTCCTGGACTGGGCTGGGCTGGGCTCTGTTGGGCTGGGGCTGGCTCCAGTGCTGGAGGTTACAGTTGTGAGACAGTGGCAGACCCTGTAAGGTGTGTTGGGGGGAGGAGGCTCACTACAGGCTCCCCAAGAAGGTGGCTAAGCTGAGAGTCAAAGAGAAGCCCGTTTCCAAGTTGGATATGTGCTGCAGATTTGGGGGTCCAGTTAGAGATCTCAGATATTATGTTTTAGGGAAATGTTGGGTTCACTCAAAACCCAAATGCACAGACCTAGTATTTGTAATTCAGACACAGAACCCCAAAAGTTATTTTTTTGCATTTATTTGTATTTTGTTGAAATGCAAATGCACAGCCCTAGGTTTTACACTGGACTGTGAGGCAGGGGGCAGTCTGTAGCTAGTTAGCAGTTAGGTTGTGTTCTATTGTGAGCAGCAAGAATAAAATTGCCTGCTTTAACCGAACAAGACTACAGCTCCTGTATCATTCGTTTCAGAAGCTCCTCTTAGACTGGGATACAACACAAAGGACCTAGCTGGTCCATGGGACTATTTATTTTAAATAGGCTAAATAACTACTCTTTCTATTTTATACCTCTCGTAGTGTCACCTCAGCCCCTCTGCTGCCAAACTACCCACATGTTAAGCTGTCCTGCACAACACTACCTACCTAAATAAAAATAAGAAAACAACTGAAAATTCATTCTAATACAGGCTGATTGCCAGTTAACACTGTTGTTTAATACGACTGTTAGCTTTTACCTTGGATGCAGGTTCGAAAACTGGTTGAATAGAACTACAGACAAATATTTGTGTCGTGGACTGAATGTTTGTGAAGTGTCTGTAGTTATATTTTGTATTTGATGACGTGTTAATTTGCAATCAGCGTGTACTAAAACTAGTTAACATGTACTAGAAAATTCAAGTCTGGTCAGATTTTGGGACCATCAGCCATTGAGACGTTTTCTGTGGATGGCAGCACTTGTTCTGTTCTCTTTTATTTTGCTTAAGATCTCAAATGAAATTAATATTTGCAACGGTACTTTCATGCTGTCCTAATGCTTTTTTTTATCATTATTATTAGTTTGCCCAAAGCAGACCCCTGAAGAAGCATGTTCCATTCGAGACTCAAGCCTTACTAACACACCGGTTCAAAGCAAGCTAGTGTCTTCCTTCCAGCAGCACACCAAAAAGGCACTTAAGCAGGTATGGCAGTATTATATTGATTGGTAATTGGACATATTTCCTTTGGTGTATTGTTCTGGGACATTTAAAAAAGAAAACCCGGATTGTTTTGGTGGGTGGGAGGAATGAGGAAATTAGTTATTTTTTGGTGTGCGTTAAACCTGTGTATTTGAGTTTTTGTGAAAAACTGTTTCCAAGCAAGCAGTGGGGTTTTAAAAAATATTTTCTGTCTGTTTTCTGGTTTTACGTAAACACTTCGTTGACAATTTAAAAAAAAAAAACGAATAGGATTTGAGGAAGGTTGTAATAAGCCCCTTGGGGGCAGGGACCTGTCTCTAATTATTGATTGATCAGGGCCAGGTACATTGCTGATGCTATATAAATAATAATACTGTGAACATTTGATGTTTATTTTCTAATAGTGGGTGTTTTTAAATGAGAGAGGAGGCAGGAGGGAACTGTGGCTGCTGAGTGGCATAGGTGCAGGGCGCCCACGCACAGGAAGGGTGTGTCGAGGGCTTCACACAAGCTGCTCCCAGCATGGCTGCCCCATCCATGGAGGTGGCCACCCTGGCCCACACGGGACACTCCAGATTTTTGGGCGGTGCTCCATGTGGGGCCTGGGTAGCCAGTGTGTGGGTCATGGGACTCCCCACACACCACCGTCACACGAGCAGTTAGGCACATGGATGGTGGGGGGGCCATGCGTGGATGCATCTCATTTAAAACACCTAGTGTTAGCAACAGAATGAGTCTGTCCTACACTTAGCGTACAAGTTTCTGTGACTTGCTCAAATATGGGTTTGGTTGACTAAACAACACAACTTAAAACAAGTAACTGAGTATTTCGAGTTTGATGTGGGTTGATTAATGTGAAAAATATTTCCCCAAACTGCAAATTAATTTCAGTTCATTGCATAGTGCCTGAAAAAGGCAGAAAAATATGAATAACTTTCTCAGTTGTCACTAACTTTGCTATATACTTGCCTTAGGCATAAACGCTTCCTATCTTTTGTTTCAGTGCATGCTTCACCCCCATTGAAGTCATTGAGACTGAAGTATATGCTTTGCAGAATGGGTGGTTTGCCAATTCAGGGCCTACATGGCCAGTGGTCAGCTGTAGAGCAGTGTGTATTACTGTTCATGAATGTCAATGTTATATGTGATGCAAACCATGTGTTCAAGTTGTTTTTCAGTGTAGATTTTCTGTAATGTGCAAGCATGCTGAAATTTGTTTAGTTCACTTCTGGGTTTTATGTAGACTCATATTTTGATTCTTCTTTAGCCTAAAGGTTTTCTAAATGTCTAGGTTTTCAGCTCTTGAGGAAAGTGGTATTTGTATACTACCCAAAACAATAAAAAAACAACAACAAGGCAATCTCAGAGGCCTAATTAAGAAAAGAGAATATGAAAGGGATTGGAAATCCTTGCAAAAAGGGTAATAATATCGCTTCAGAAGGCTAAGTAATCAATAAAAAGAAAGTCGTTCCAGTTGTTAAAAAGATGGTAATTAGATTTAGAGCTTGTAAGATTATTATTGCAGATGTCTACAAAGAGTGTTTTCCCCCATGTACAAAACTGAACAATTAGATTGGTGGGTTGAGAGTGGTGAGGTCTTTTGCCCTCCCCCATTCGTTAGACACCTCAGCTATTAACCACTGGCAGATGCAGGCAGTTGGATTTGATTTCATTCAGTATCTTAAATCCTATAAGATAGGTGAATGAACTTTAAGTAGCAATTTTATTCAGAAAATTGCTATTGCAAGTTAATATACCTACTGTATAGCCTCTTTCTGCTGCTTTTATGGACATATGTGCTTTCGTTACACAAAGAATAACCTTCAGTACCTCTGTGTACACAGAAACATGAAGCAATTGCATGTGACACATTCACCATCTTAACTTACTGGTTCTGTTCTGAAGCCGAACCTTCATCATGCTCTCAGCAAGAACTGTTTAATGTATATAGCACCATAGAGAGTGCTCCCATGACGGAAATGTCTGAATATCATTTCTATTAAACCACACAGTTTTCTTTACAACATTTAAGTGTCCTCCTTTGGTTTTTGAGGATTACAAATGTCTTTTGCTTTGGCCCCTGACAATCTCAGTTTTCCCTACACAGCTTGTTTCCTAGAGAAGATTCCACTTATACAGCTTCTCTCTCCTCCCCACATTGGGATTGGTTCCAGCAATGCCAGGCCTCTCTGGTTTTGCTTGGAGTGAGAGGGGAGGGCAGGTCCAGAGCCCTGGCCCCTGCTTGCGACTGGTTGAAAGTGGTGGAACAAATGGGCTTTCCTGTAACATCCAAATTTAATCCACATTCAGAGTGCATTTCACACCCCACATCTCATGTGTGCTGGTGTCCCTTTCACAAAACCTTTTTGACACTGCCATTCTTGTATGGTTCATGCTAAGGGGCAAGGATGCTGCATCTCGGAGTATCAGTTTGTAAATTTGGGTATTAACAAATGAGATAATAGCCTGCTGCAATCTTGGTTAGGTCTGTGCAGCCCGCACTCGGCCCCCACTAACATGTTTAGCATGTCCAGCCTAATAAACGGGCAATCCCTGAGTATATTTCATGCGCTTGTGAGCAGCTCCCACTGGCAGTGCCAGTGAGACCAAGAGCAGAAAGAGGGAGCGGCAGGAAGAAGCTGTTGCTCCTTGGATGCTCTAGGATTTTTGCCTGTGACTCGATGGTGTTGGAGGACCTGTACACGCAGAGGTGCTGCATGCAACCTAATCAACGGGACGTGGACATGTGGGTGCATATAAGCTATGTTCTCTGAAACCTCGCTATGAGTGGGGACTGTGTGTCTGGTAGGTGGCAGCCACGTGGTTGGTGGGGGCGACCATCTAATTAAACAGGCAGGAAGGCACTCACCTACTGTAGACTAACATCTCATTTGTTAACACCCTATGTTTCTAGCCTGAAACATGTTTGTTTCGTTTTGGGATATTACCACATACCTCCCAACAGTCTATGGGTGTTTTCATACAAGACACTCTCCACCCACTACCCACCCCACCTGCCTGGGTGGGCAGTGTGGGCACCCGCTATACATTTTACAGGGCACCCGAAGAACAAGACTGCAGCCCTGCAACATGTATAGTGGGTAGGTGCGTAGCGGGTGGAGAGTGTCTTGTGTGAAAACAGCCTATATTGAGGAGCGACAGTGCCTCTTGTGGTGCTGAATCCCACTGTCCATGTTTCAAGAGAGAGATGGACCAGTATTCAACCATCAAGCAACTCTTTCCTGATTTCCAGGAAGAGCACTTGAGAGAACAATATGGTGGTGATGGATTGACAGGAAACTAAGGGAATAATAAGCAGGAGAGCATCAGTCCCTTTTTTATGCTCTTGGAATGTTTGAGAGTGCATATTTATTTATTTATTTATTTATTTATAATAAAATGTGTATGCCGCCCCCTCCTGCTAAAAGCATCTCGGGGTGGCTAACAACATGTTTAAAACAGATTAAAACAAATATCAAATACAGTTAACAGAAAATAAAAACAAATCAGCCCCTCCCCCTCCCTAACCCAACCCACGCACCCCGTCTCCCTCAGGAAAGGCACGGTGGAAGTGCCAGGTCTTACATTGTTTATGGAAAGAGGGCAGGTCAGTGGTCAAGCGGACCTCCAACGGGAGGGAGTTCCACAGCCGTGGCGCGGCCACAGAGAACACCCCCTTCAAGGTTGGCAGTTGGCACCCGAGAAACCCGGGGGACTTCGAGGAGGGTGCCCACGGCCGACCGCAGGGGCTGATCCAGGACTCAGAGGGTGAGGCGGTCCTGTAGGTAGGTGGGGCCCAGGCCATTTAGGACTTTAAGGGTCAAGACCAACACCTTGAATTGGGCCCAGAAGACTATTGGCAGCCAGTGCAGATAACAATGTAATGTTCTCGCATTGGCCCATCCCTGTTAGGAGATGAGCTGCTGCGTTCTGCACCAGCTGCAGTCTCCAAACCAGCACCAAGGGTAGCCCCACGTAGAGTGCGTTACAGTAGTTCAGTCTCGAGGTAACAAAAGCATGGACGATCGTAGCCAGATCAGAGTCCGAGACATACGGCCTAAGCCGACGAACCAGATGTAACTGGTGGAATGCCCCCTTCACCACAGCTGCCACCTGGACATCCAGGCAGAGCTGCGGATCCAGGAGCACCCCCAGACTCCAAACTTGAGATACCAAAGGAGGACGGACCCCTCCCTCGGCTTTCCCCACAACCATCACCTCCGTCTTGTCGGGATTTAACTTCAGGCGACTTGCACTCACCCAGTCCTCCAATATGTGTCTGGGGGTGAAGCTTATTTACTCAGAAACGGGGCTTGTCCCTCTTTAGCTGCTGAAAATGTTGGGAGGTATGTTACCGTCCAGTTTCATTCTTGACTTTCTAAACAGAGGTCTCCTCTGTTGTGTCAGCTCAGGGTGACTTGCCTCCATTGGAGTTTGACTTTCTGCAGGTAGGTTCTTCCTTTTAGAGTTCCATTTCTTGTTCCCTTGGAGGTGGATATTGGCTGTGCAGATTTTGCTTATTTAGGATCATTACAGAGGGTAGGATTGCCAGCTCTGTGGAGGTATGTGGCACTTTGGTGTTCTGAGATAAAAGATGCCTGGAAACCATAAGGGAATGGATGTGGAATGTTGTCCCAGTTTGTTTTCTGTTCTATGGCTTTGCCTCTACTCACCTATTTTGGTGTGCTACTACGCAATACCTGGACCTTCTAACATACTGGTCACACATATGGTGCCAAGGTAACGTATTGTGTGAATTGCATTTGGTCTTGCATTTGGTCTCTAAGTGGACAAGCTAACCGCATAGCTACCCACCATCATCTCAATTTTGCAAGTGCAGCATATGTAGAAACATTAAGCTCTCACTAAAAAGTTGACATGGTGCAGCCACTCCTCTGTGACCTCTCTGCTCATTGTTCTGCTCTGCCGGCGTGGGTTAGTGTTTTTCTAGAAGCCTCTCAGCAGCACAGACTGGGCTGCTGTGCACATCTCATTGCCCATGCCTTCTCACCTGTGTCGTTTACGATCACTGTGTTTACCAAGCTGCTTTTGGAACATTCATATGAAGCAGCTGTCATCAAATAAATAGATCTGCAAACGCACCTTACGCAGATATCAGAACTTAGGAATGTCTGGGATGTTGAAGTGAAAATGTCAGCTGAACCTTTTTTGTGCAAGAGTTGCAGAGACATTCTTGGCCACAAGTGTGTCATTTACTCACAATGAGGAGAAATTAAAGGGTCTGAACGAGGACTGGGATGCCATTATCCTTTCTAGGAAGAGAAGAAAATCTGCTTCATGTTTGCCACTTTGCAATCAATGGATGGAGTTCCTGGTTGACATGACCAAGGCAGCAGTGAAGATGAGGAGAAGTAAAACCATTATATAGGCCTATCATCAGTCTATGAGATGTCTGAAATTATAATGGACTCCTAAGGCCTCTTAATGGTAACAATAACTCCAGAGAAAGCAGCATGGAAGGAGGGGGATTTAGAAGATGAAGAGATCTATGTGCAAGGTATGCTGCTGTACTTGTTTTTAGAGCTTTGGGATTTTCTGCATGCTTGGGACTAATAATAGCTTCCAGAATATATGTAAGTGCTACTATTTCCACTGTACAATAGGTAGATGCAGCCTGTCATTAAGGAGAAAATAGCAGTGGCTTTGTTGGAGTCGCAAAAATAGCACCTCTCTTCTCCCCTTAAAATGGACACTTTCCAGGGTTGGCAACCCCTTCGATAAGCATCTTAATAACAGAGTTCTCTCAGGCAGTGGTAGAAATAATTCAACTAGTTCTGCACAGTGACTTCTGGAGTCACACCACATGGTCAGACTCAAGCTAACAAAAAAGTCACAAAAACACAAAAGTGGTAAATCCAATGCTGTGTCTTGGCAGCTGGGTTAAGATGAAATGATAAACACCACACCCCTCTGAACTGTATCCTGATGTAATGTAACTTCATCTTCTTCATCTCCAGAGTGCTTCCTGCAGAGAGAGTGAAACTCGAGAGCAAACTTTTCAGCCTTGCTGCCTCAAATAGCCTTTTCCTTTTTTTTGAACCCTTAGCCATAGGGTTTGCAAATTTTAGGAGGGGTTGGGTCGAAATGTAATTAATAACTTGGGATCAGCTCCTCCTCCCTCCCTCCTTCCCCTCCAGCCTCGATGCCCTTAGGAGATGTCTGTTCAGGCACCTTGCAGCTGGCAAATAAGTAACTTGAAGTAACTTTGTATCCTACCACATCTCCCAAGGGCACATCCCCCAAACCCTCTACCTAGTGTATCTTCAGTTGCAAAATACCACTAGGGGAACAAAATGAAATATTAGGGAGACTATAGTGATAGATGATCTTACCGTCGTAGATCCCAGTAGTAAGTACATTCCTTGGAGAATTTGCAATCCCCAAATGAATGGAAGATTATGTTTATCTCAAATACTCTTGGAATAACAAGAGATGTTATGTATTAATATTCCTGTTAACCCTTTTCTTACATTTCATTTCAGATACTACTCCTCCTTCACAGCCACAATTAGGAGATAATGGCCAATCAGAATCTGGTAAGCTGATCAGGCATCTGGCATTGTAAGGGGTGGAATAAAGACCAATCTCCATGGCAAGAAGTGAAGAATGAGAGACTGTTTCTTGACATTGAGACAGACATTAGAAGCGTCGTCAACACCTTTTATGAGATGGAATTAAGAAGTAGAAGCTTGAAAAGGACCAACGTCTCTCCCCCCCCTCCTTCTTTTTCTTCTTCTTTTTTAAAAAAAATAATAAAAGAATGCCAAGACACTTACAGGAAAAAAAGGAGAGAAGCCATGACAAGGAAGCTTCGTGACAGGGAGTTAAGACTGGAGGAACAAGAGTTCCAGAAGAACCACTTCAGGAAGTAAATGCAGAGTCTGATGAACGACTGCTTGATACGCCTCTCCACAGGTTCCTTTGCTTGGGCACTAGGTAGCAGCTCTTCAGCACCGTACCATGGTGCCAGACACTCAGCAACATGTTTCATGGGACTTTGACCTGGATTTATTCTATGGCACTAGACCAGGAAGGGGAAAAAAATAACTTTCCTGGAACATATTCCCTGTCTGTACTGTGTCTGATTATTAACCATGGCACTCTTTGTGGGTGTCTTTCTCATCAATTGTTTTACTGCAGGGAGTTTGTTTCTTTTATGTTAAATAAAAGTGGTTATCAGCAAGCTTTATTGTCTTCAAATCATTAGGTAATGATTAATTACTTGGCTCTTCCGGGGACCCAGTACTTCACAGTTTTGTGTCATCTCCCACCCCAAATCATCTGCAATGATAAGAGTATTAATAATAAGGGACAAGAGCAACAGATCCGTTACCAATGTCAGATCCATCCCAGTAGCAGTGTTGGGGGCAGTTTTTGAAACTGGATGAAAAAAAATCTCCTTTCTTATTCATCGGTTCTTTGACTACAGAAACTTGTTCTGAGTTTTGAACTACCCTTTTCCATCAGTCTGTGGTTGTGTTCCTGATCCCAGAAGTGGCACTCACCTGATAAAATTATTCTTTAGCTAATTTCTGGAACCAGTTAGGCTTGGATGGGATTGGATAAATCCTCTTTAACTGCACCTCAGAGTGATTTCCATGCTCACCCTGGCGTTGGCTCTCTGCCCAAATATCTCTCACTCCGTCTCCTAAGCCACACAAAACATCTGGATTTTGATGCTTCATAAGCTCCAGCAGAAAATTCTCACTGAGCAGAGTGAGCTCTATCCATTCAGTCTGGCTTGCATTTTAAAAATATGTTGTGGAAATGGCTGTTCTTCTCAGGAAGATTCAAGAATTGAATCCTAATCTGCCAAAATTTCTTTGGGCTCCAAATCTCTGAGTGGCCAGAAGCTTCAGAAACCATGCTCAGAGCTGTGGAATCAGTGCCCCAAATATGCATCCACAATGCTTGTGTGATATGCTATGTATGGACTGGAACAGAAATGTAGTCCATGCAGTATGCCTGCTGCAACTGCTGTGTGCACTCTTTCTGTTTTCCAGTAGATGCTATTCTGTTCGTCTGCTTAACAATTGTGCAACCCAGGAAGAATTAGGGAAGAAGTGGAGTCAGTTCTCTTGTGTGTTCTGTATCTGCACCAGCTAGTTGGAGACTTTGGTTTCTTAGAAATGCTGTTTTTTTCCAATGCTGTTTAAATGAGGAATGAAAAACAGTAATGCTATTTAAAAACAGCAGGGTACAAACTGCTTCCTAGTACTTACATACTAGCTTGTTTGCTTTTTTGCTATGATGGAAGAAAAAGAATGTTTCCCCATAGAAATTCTTTCAATTGAGCACTGTTAACAACTTAATACTAAAACAAACTATTGGTTTCAAGACAAACCATCTCTACTTTTTTTCTACAAAAATGCATGAGTCATTTTGACTTGCATATCAATGAGAACATGATTATTACATATAATCATTGCATTATTACATATGACAGACATATACATATATTATATATGAGTATTACATCTACACAGATCATCTTATTTATCAAATTTGTGGTGTTGCAGAGCATCCCCAAAAGAAGTTTTGCTTTTATTGCACAAGTTTATGTAGAAATTGTAGGTGATATGATTATGCCTTCTGTGTAAGAAAAGGTGCTGATTGTACACACATTTCTGTACAACTTTATCTCCTTGGCCGTGCACATTTACAGAATTTTCAGTTATGAATGTAAATATGAATATATATTACAGTGATGTTTGTACGTATGTTATGTTGAGATTTGGTGACTGTAGTGCTTACTGCTTTTGTTTTTTTTTGTTTTTTTGTTTGGTTGGGGATTTTTTGCTGTATGGACTTGTAACAATATGTTCCATTGAAACTTTAGTGGAGAAACAGGGGAAGTAGTATTGATCAGGTTTTTGTTTGTTATTAGTATAGGTGTTGGGAACACTGAATTTTATGAATTCATGAAATGAATTGGTGATAAAATATGAATGTCATGCTTCTCAATTCAGAAAACGCAAACATGAAATTGGTTCATTATTTTGTGTAAGAGAATTTCTTCAGCAAGTCATAGATCCTTTTTACTTAGAACTGTGTTTCTGATGCATACTAGGTGAAATTTCATGTTTTTCATTATGTGACTTTCAGAATGCACACATGACATTTATATAACTAGTAGCAATTTAGGATGATATCGCTTAATGCAAGTATTACATAGGGTGTTAACAGATGGACGGCAGCTCCAGGGTTTCACCTGTCACCTGGTTAGGCCAGTCCGTCTAAAGGGCACCCATCAGATGTTCATCTGGAGCACACCGTGAACACATCATGTGGAATGGGCCAGTCAAAGCTGGAGCAACAGCCGAACGTGGAACTGCTGCCCGTCTGTTGGGAAGACCCACAGTGCACCTTCACTCCCAGCCATCCATTTCTCTATTCAGTACTAGGGAGTTGCAGGTGCCAGCCTAGAGCATCTGCAACTCTCTGGGGTGTGTGGGGGGCCAGGAGGGTTACAGCACCATGTGGCTGATCTGGGGACACCACCACTCCGGTCTGCCTGTTGCAGAGCTGAGAACTGGCAGCTGCGGGGGTGGGCCCCCCGGAGCAGCTCCAGGCTCTGACAGGCTCACCGTCCGTCTAAATATGCCCATAGAGTTAGTGGTGGTAATTCCATTTTTACAAATCTCACCATTTTGTAGTTACTCTTAAAAAGAAAGATTAACTGTGCACCAAATCATTTTTTGTGAGCTATAGCAAAATGAGATAGATGTAGTTTTTTTCCCCTCAAACACAGAGTCTAGGAGAGTGTATTTTACAAACACAAAATTTGATAATTAGTTTTTATTGGATTTAGGTATGAAAATGGTATTTGAAGTGGCAAGTGTCCCCTAGCAGCTACACAGTACTGTTTGAGTTCATATGACTTGCTTTTATCCCTTCACTTGTGAGCTCAAACTTCCATTTTCTCATCTCAATCAAGATCAGAGCAGTCTTCCCCATAGCTGCATAGGAAAATCTGTGTTTGAGGTTATACCATCTAACCTTCAAACATTCTTTTGCTCTCTAGTGGGAGGTAAAAATGGAGTGAAGCAAAGCTTTTTTTTTTTTTTTTACTTTTTCAGGAGGTTTTTTTCCCCCTTAAGTTTTGAAAAGGCAAACAAGTTCACTGTTTCGAGCCCTATACTGCTATGAAAATTATATCCAGCAAGCTTTCATGACAAGGTTTTTGATTTGAGAAAAAGGGATTCTTTCATAGGTTACCTTGATCAGTAGACCCACACATAAGGAATGTGCTTTATGAATCTGTTATGTGGCAATTTTGTTAGCACTGTGTTTAGCAAAGGCAGTTTTAAATGATTTATTGATCTACCCTTAGGCACATTCCTCTTCATTTTATTTTTACTCTTAAATGTTATGATATTTGATATGTGTTTTAGAACATGAAGAGTGGTAGATGCAGTGTACATAGTGATTAAAGAGAATATCTGTGCTCAAAAATGCTTACTGTTTTTCTGCAGCACTCAAAAATATGTTTTATGAAATTATTAAATGCACTATAAAATGTTTCCCTAATTTAAAGAAAAATACATGTCTATGTGTGCATGTGTGAAATATGTATGTTCCCAGGAACTTTTCAAAACAGCCCAGTTTGGTGGGAGAAAATATGGCCCTTTTCATACGGGCCATGGTGGGTTGGGGGATGGGTGGCCGACGTGGTGGCTGGCTGGCTGGCGCGGTGGGTGGGTGGGCGGTGCATGGGGGTGCATTCCCATGGACCCCCACCTACCTTTACCCATCTCCACACACGGAGCATCGGACACTGGCGCCCGTTGCTCCGTACATGGGTGATGGGTGGAGGTGAGTGGAGTGCAGAAGCGCGCACCCCCCACCCATCGCCCATGGTGTTCCCATGGGCACCCACCCATTCCCCCCGCACCGGCTGCAGCATTCACATGGGCGCCCCCACTCCTACCCGCAAAAGGGGACAAGAACGGGGGTGGGGGGAACACCCATGTGAAAAGGGCCTATATGCTTCCATTTTTATTGTCACCGCATTAAACGGTTTGTACAAAACATGAAGACCCAAGGACAGATTTTTGAAGATATCACTTAGGCATCTGACTTTTATTGAAAGCCAATATTTATTTATTTATTTTTAAAATCTATACCCCGCCCCTCTTGCCACAGGCAACCCGGGGCGGCTAACAACATCAACAATAAACCCAATAAAATATCATAAAATAGAATAAAACATCAATACAAAAGAAAATTTAAAAAAAACACCCCTCTCCCTCCCTCACGAACCCCCACCCCCTACCCATCCCTCACCCCTCTCCCTCACCAAATGCCTGACGGAACAGCCAGGTCTTACAACTCCTTCGGAAAGCTGGGAGGTCTGGGGCCAGATGGGCCCCCACCGGGCGAGAGTTCCAAAGGCGCGGCGCGGCCACCGAGAACACCCTATCCTGCATGGCCCCCCCAGAAAACCTGGGGTACCTCCAAAGTGGCGCCCCCAGACGACTGCAGGGGCCGGTCTAGGACCTGGGGAATGAGGCAAGTAGACAGGGCCCAGACCATGTAAGACTTTATAGGTCAAAACCTCGAGCCCGGAAGACTATTGGCAACTAGTGCAGAGACCGGAGCACTGGTGTAATGTGCTCCCAGCGGCCCAGTCCCTCTAAGAGCTGGGCCGCCACATTCTGCACTAGCTGAAGCTTCCAAGCCATCACCATAGGTAGCCCCACGTAGAGCGCGTTACAGTAGTCTAATCGAGGGGTGATAAAAGCATGGATGATCGTGGCCAGGTCAGGAACCAAAACCTAATGACCGAAGCCACCGCACCAAATGTAACTGGCAGAAGGCACTTCTCGCCACAGCCTCCACCTGGAGATCCAGGCGGAGCTGCACGTCGAGGAGCACCCCCAGGTTCCGTACCTGGGAAGTCAGCAGAGGACAGATCCTATCAACCATGAGAGCGGTCACTTCCACCAGCTTACCCACTGCCATCACCTCCATCTTGTCAGGATTCAATCGCAGTCGGTTAGCCCTCATCCAATCCCCCACAGCTGCCAAACACCGGGTAAGCACTGAGACAGCCGGGCCTGGATCTGTTGAAAATGAGAGATACAGTTGGGTGTCATCCGTATACTTGTGACACCTCACCCCAAACCCTCTAATCACCTTGCCGAGCAGCTGCATATACACGTTGAACAGGAGAGGGGACAAAACAGAACCCTGCGGAATCCCACACGAGAGGTCTCGGTAAGATGAAAAACAATCACCGAGCACCACCTGCTGAGTTCTTCTGGTCAGGACTTAGCGCAACCATTCGAGAACACCCCTGCACTATCCTGCAGGCACATCACCAACATCTCATGGTCAACGGTATCAGATGCTGCCAAAAGATCTAACAGAATCATTAGGGTCGATCAACCCTGATCCTTCTCACAGCGGAGATCATCTACCAAAGCCACAAGTGCAGTCTCAGTGCCATAACCCGGATGGAAGCCAGACTGAAAGGGATCAAGATAACTGACGTGGTCAAGATGCTCCTGGAGCTGTCGGGCCACTAACCCATTTAATAACCTTCCCTAAAAAGGGAAGGTTAGAGACAGGACAATAGCTGGCAGGGGAGTCAACGTCAAGCAATGGTTTCTTGAGCAGAGGCCGCATCACCGCCTCCTTGAGGCATCTTGGCACTCTGCCCTCCCCAAGGGAGGCGTTGACCACCCCAGCCAGCAACGGCCGCATTGTCTCCTGGCAGCTCTTAACTAGCCAGGACGGACACAGATCTAATTCACAAGAGGTGGCCCAAACCGCCCCCAGAACCTCCACCACGTCAGCAGGTGTCACCAACTGAAATTGCTTCCACAAAATTGGACATGACGGGGCTTCTACAACCTCTACCTCCTCTACTGTATTAAGTGCAGCATCAAAGTCATGGTGAATACGAGTGATTTTATCCACAAAATAGTCCGTAAACATGTCACAGCGGGCAGATGATGACTCAATTTCAGGGTCGAGGGAGGCCGAACTGAAAGCCCCCGCACAACCCGGAACAGCTCTGCTGGACAGGATTTTGCGGACCCTATGAAGGTAGCCAAGAACTCCCTCTTTGCTGCCTACATAGCCATAGGCTCTGAAAAGGCTCGTATGCCACAATCTGTTGGCTTCAGCACAAGAATGATGCCACCGCTCCAACCATCGCTCACCTTGCGTCCGCCACCGCAGCTCCTCGGAAAACCACATAGGTCTGCAGAGCCTCCGCCTAGGTAACGGATGCCTGGGAGCCGTCCGATCGATAGCCTCCATCAGCAATGTGTTCCACAGCTTAACGAGATCATCGATGAGACGGTCATCAAGGTCAGAGAGTAACTAGAAACCGCAGTGGGTCCAACAGCCTCCATGGCCAGACCATCCGAGTAGGTTCCACAACCTTCCGGGGGAAGACATGTACTAGATGGGAGGTCTGCAGGAGGTAATGATCCATCCATGACAAGAGCACAGCTGATATCTCTCCCATTAACGGAGCACCTGCCTCAAGGCCAATGCAAAACATAAGGTCCAAGGTATGTCCTCCAAGATGTGTCGAGCCATTGACCCTTTGGGACAGGCCTATGGTTGCCACGGCAGCCATGAACTCATGCTCAGCTCCCCCGAGAACTGCGTCAGCATGAACGTTGAGGTCCCCCAAGACTATCCTCTTTAGGGACCGCAACACCACCTCTGACACAACCTCTGCCAGAGCATGCAGGGAGGCCGCCATACTGGTAAGTGCATGTTATACCAGCAGCACTCCCAAACTGTCCCCCACCAAATCGAATACAAAATGGAGACCTTCAGTGCCCACTATGGATCACACTGGATACCTCCTCACAGACCAACCGTCTTTAAAAATCATAGCTACACCCCCACCCCCTACCCCCGTCCCTCTAACTACGACTGGTGCTGCACGGAATACCCTGCTGGAACAAGATCAGCCAAGATAGGCCCCGATTCATTGTCCAGTCAAGTTTCCGTGATACACGCAAGATCAGTGGCACAGTCCAGGATTACCTCCTGGACTGTCGTTGCTTTATTCGCCACCAACCTCGCATTTAACAGCACCACCACCTGGTTGGGGACCCCCTGACCGAGTCCTACCTGCTCTACTGCTAGGGGAGAGGTGAGTGGGACATGCAGTAGGCAATGGCATCTATCCCGCCTCACTGATCTCATTTCCCTCCCCCTGAGATCATATCTCCCCCGACCTGTCACGACCCCAATAGCTGCGTGCCCCCCCGCACCCCTGGCTGACTCACACGGCCCCCCCTCCCCGGCTGTCCCATCCAGGTGGTGAGGGAGATCTTCCTCTCCTCCTTCCCCCCATTCCCTCTCCCCTTGTATCCCTCCCCCCCATCCCCTCTCCCTGAGTCTCCCTCTCACAGGGAGTCCCCTCTCCCCATTATTCTGGGTAACCCCCCCGTCTCACCGGGAGGCCAAACCCGCTCCCCCCACCTCCCATACCTCCTACCCTCCTCTGCCACCGGAGGGTAGTCAACCTCCCCCCATGGACTCCTCCCCCCCCTCACACCGAGGGGGGTGGCCCCTTCCCTAACCCAGTCCCTTCGCCCCCTTCCTCATAGAGGAAACACCCCATCCCCCCAATCCCCTTAAAACCAAACCAAAACTAAAAGCCCCCCCCCTGGCCCCTTCAGACCCGCTAAGGGCTACTTTGGCACGGCCCTTAGACGCGCCACCTGCTGCGCATGCCTGCAGCACCCGCTGGGTGGAAGGCTGCATTTGGTCGGGGCCGGACCTAGAAGTCCTAGCCATGTGCCCTAGCCCCACCCCCTCCTCCAAGCGGGGGAGGCGGGAAATAGTACCTGGGGAGCTGGGCAGTATGGCTCCTTACTGAGGCTGGGGTCCAGGGTCCCGGAGCGGTGGCGGCCATCCCAGCTCCTGCAGCAATAAACGGTGGTTGCAGCAGACTCCAGGTGAGCTGCAGGGATGGTCGGTGGCAATCAGAAAACTGACTGCCACCACCACAACTGCCCACTAACAGCACACCAACGGTTCTTCACCCTTTGGCAGCGCCTTTCGGCCGCCGCCCCTTGGACAACAGCCCTTTGTCTTGTAGTTACCTGGGGGAAGAGGCAGATGAATTAGCCTGAGTGGAAGGGTTCCAGGAACCTGTAACAAGGCTTCCTTCCACCACACAGCCCAGCCACGCCCCCATGGCAATAGGAGTTGCCTTTGAAAATGTACCCCTTTGTGTATTTTATTTTAATTATTTATTTAAATTTATATGCCACTTTTCCCAAAGGCTCAGGGTGGCTTAAAAATAATAAAAACCATTAAAATACAAAAACCCTAACTCTAACACAACCCCCCACAAACCCACCCAGTACAATACCCCAATTCCCCAACCCCCCGAACCATCTCAGTCCTCGTATGATCCCCGCCCGGCAAATGCCTTTTCAAATAAAAAGGTCTATACCGCCTCTGAAGACACCCAGGCTCTGGCACAAACGAACCTCAGGGGGAAGGGAGTTCCATAGCATTGGGGCAGCAACCGAGAGAAAACTTCCCTGTAAGCTCTTGTCATATCAACAAAGCTAACAGACGGTACCCACAGGGAGGCGCTCCCAGCCAATCACAGGGGCTGCAATGGAGTGCCTGTGAACGATAACATAAAATTGAAAACTGAGAACAAGCCGCGTATTTTTACAAGGGAGCCAGAGGTCTTACGTATGAATGATAAGTGCCAGACCTCCCCCTTTTGATTGCCTGGATCTGTGGGCCAGAGAACCCCACAGCCGCAGCAGTGGATGCAGCACCAATCCGGAAGGAGCGAGATCCAAAGTCAGTGGGCTAGAGACCCAGCCCTGCAATACGCTTCTTAAATACAGCAGTGAATTGAAATTTGGTAAGGAAGGCACCATCTAGGTGAATAAATAAATGACCCTCCCACTCTGAGCATGCTGTAAGGAAAGCTCACATAGCCACAACTGGGCGCACGTACATCACAGGTGAATCCTGAAGGACTAATACCTGCCTTCTTCCCCTCTGGAGGTCAGTCTTTGATTGCCAAATTGTTAGTACCACTGAGTCTGCCCCCAAGTCCACGTCCCGCTGTTCCAGCACCCTCCCTGACATATCTCCCCGGGAAGCTGGCACCAATTCATTAACACACAGGGCTGCAAAGAATGCTGAAATGAAGGGAGCATGAAATAGTGCAGCCTCATATGGTTGAGAGCATATGACAGGCGAAGAGGATGACAAGAAGTCTACGGTGTGTATGGGTATTGGTTGACCACTATCTGTCCTGGGGCCTACTTCACTCACCCAGCCCTCCACTGCTCTTCTCACTTGGAAGCCCACACATGGGTCATCAAAGAAAAAGGAAATGGTGACCAGGTGATACTTAATGGTGCATGTCGCCAGGCCATGGTGCCACGTGCTGCAAACCAATTCACGTGGATCGGGGGGATTGGCCGGCTCGCTCGATCCCATGGTATTCCAGGAACTTCATAAATTACCCAAAGGCCCTCATGTAAGCTCACCATGTCCCTTCAGAAACAGAAGATCTCATGCCATCTTCTAAAACCTCTTCCCAAGTACCCACAAGACTTCCAGCATCACCTCTGCTTCTGGGCTGGCACCCAGCACCAAAGTACAGAATGAACTCGTTTCCATCTAGAAGTGAGAGAACTTGCTCCTCCCTTTCTTTCTTCCCTCATTTCATGCTATGTTTTACTTGGAATTTACTCTTCCTCTGCCACCCCCTTGTCCACATCAGAGTCTCCTTTTCCCTAAATGATCTTCTCTCTTTCCCCCATGCTGTCCCCTATGCCTGCAATTCCATCCCTCCCTTCACATCCCTTCCGAAAACCTACCTATTCTGTCAGGCTTTCCCTAGCTTCTCACCCCCACAGGCTGCTTGTTAATGCTCCTTCTACTGTCCTTCCGTTCAGAGATTTCTCCTCCCTTGTAACTAAGGGTGAAAATAAATGAGACCATAACCCACATTAGCACAAACAAGGTGGGTGTTTGCCTGCCTGTCTATTAGGTGTTCTCCAGATGTTATCCTGCAGCCCCCGATTGACCCCCACTCACGACGGCATCCAAAGACATTGTGGGTCAGCACGTGCTAACATTTCATTAATTAGGTTCACCTACAGCCTCACCCACATCCGGGATTGCCAGCACCATAGATAGTGCCCTCCGCACATCATATCCCTCCTCAAAACCCACCTCTTCCTCGCCACCTTTCCCGACGCCTGTTAGAACTTCCCGCTCAATACTTTTATCCCTTGTCTCAATGGGATAAAGGCTATCTCAGCCTCAATGATTTTATCCCTTGTCTCTTCTTACGTCCCCTCTCCTTGTCTTCCCTGTCTACTAGATTGTAAGCCATAGGCAGGGACAGTGTCTATCTCATTGTTCTGTAAAGCGCCAGGTACACAGCTGGCGCTATACAAATGCTGATGAGAATAATAATAATAATAATTAATAATAGTGTGGCTGCTAGAGGAGACTGGGTAATTTCAGATGTACTGGGCCGCCAGGGCCGCCACGCTGAACCACGGGCCGGGATCCATTTCAGATCCTGGTCAGGAATCAGGCCAGCCTTTAGACGTGCCAGCCTGATTCTCACCGGGGATCAGGGAGGGGGCGGGGCTGCATGACGTGCGGCTGCACAGACCTCCCCCACCCCCTCGCGCTCCCCTGGCTGGCTGCCTTTCGGGAGACAGGCGGGCGCAGCGGCCAATTCAGCCGCTGCACTCAATCCCGTCCCATGGTCAGGACCACAATCCAGCCGGGCTGCAGGTAACAGGCGTTACCTGTGGCCCATCCCAGATTGTGGCCAATCTGATCACAGTTGCGGCCCGATCTCAACACGATTATTATTATTATTATTATTATTATTATTATTAACAAACATTTATATAGTGCCAGCAGTGTACCTGGCACTTTACAAAGTAATAAAATAGACACGGTCCCTGCCCCTAGGGCTTACAATCTGAGAGACAGGAGCTGGGGGAGAGACTTAGGAAGGGGAACAGAGGGAGAGACAAGGGGTCTAACATTCATGAAGATGCGAGGTCTCAAGTGCACGTACTTGGCTTGGTTACGATGAGAATGACAGCAGGCAGGTCCATGTTGCAAGGATAAGGGTAAACCGATCGTAGGTATAGGAATAGTGGCTCAGCAGGATAAAGAGTCAGACAGAGCAGAGCGAAAGAGGTGAGTTTTAAGGAGAGATTTGAAGGTATGAAGGGAGGGGGCAAGGCGGATGTGGACAGGGAGGGAGTTCCAGGCATGGGGGGCAGCAAGTGAGAAGGGACGAAGGCGCTTAGGGGAGCAGGGAAGGCGTGGAAGGGTGAGAGAAGGGACAGAGGAGGAGCGAAGTGCACGGGCTGGAGTATGGAGGGCGATAAGTGCAGAGAGGTAGGGGGGAGCAAGGTTGTGAAGAGCTTTATAGGTGAAGACTAGGAGCTTGTGCAGGATTCGTTCAGGAAGGGGAAGCCAGTGAAGCGAAGAGAGGAGGGGCTGCACATGCGATTCTGGACTTCCGGGCGACCAGAGGTCCGGAATCATGGTCAATCTGATTCCTGCCGGTGATTCACTGGGGTGAACATCTGGCGGGAAGCAGAACAGATGTAACGGGACCAACAGCCACCACAGGGGATTCACTGTGGTTGACTGTGGTATCATTATGTCTGAAATTACCCTCTATCTCAAATGACAGGAGGCTGCAAGAGGAGGGAGCAAGAGAGCTCTGAGGGAAAGGGGTGTCATAAGAACATAAGAAGTGTCATACTGTGTAAGAACAATACTGGGTCAGAGCAAATGCACACAATATTCAAGGAGTGGTCGCACCATCAATTTATATAGTGGCATTATGATATTTACAGTTTTATTCTCTTATCATTTTACGAATAATTCCAAACATTCTGTGTGGGTTTTTTTGAGGACCACTGCACACTGAGCTGAGGATTTCAATGTATTGTCTACAGTGACTCCAAGGTCCTTCTCCTGAGTGGTAACTCCTAATTTAGAACCTAACAATGTTTTAGATTAGCATTTAGCACCTAGTCAGGAAAGGTTTCTTCCCTGGCTGTGACCCCCTTTCCATTAAAACTGCTTGCGTGTTTAGATGGGTACAAGAGTAGAGAATGGGAGGTTCAGGAAGGACCCTCTCCAGAGCTCTGTGCATCCTCTGGAGGAGCCTCATCCCTCCCTCACTCCCCTGAGTTCTCCAGCAGAGAGAGGAGTGCAGGCGCAGGTCCTTCCTGCACCCCCAGTTTCTCCTATTGTACCTGCCCACAAGCATGCAAGCACTGCTTCTGAAGGAAAGGGCGATCACAGCCAGGGAAGAAACCTTCTCTGGCTGGGATCCTCCCCTGCCTTTCCATCAGAGCCAGGAGTGGGGAGAGGGAAAGCACTGAAGGGTGCCACCTTTAGCAGCTACCGCCCACACGTGAAATGCAGGCAGGAGACTGCCTGTTTATTAGCTCTGCACACGAAACCAGGGCATTGGGGGCTGCACGGACTCCAGCAGGCTATTGTCTAGTTTGAGAATACCTTAAGTTAAGAACTTGCACCTACAGCTTCTCATCTTCATAAATGTAACCCTACCACTCCCTCTGTTCCCCTCCCCCTTGCCATCCTAGATAGTAAGTCCCTTTGGACAAGTAGTTTGTCTCAAGTAGTAGGACGGCGGCTGTGGAACTCCCTTACGGAGGAAGCTCACCTGGCCCCTAGCCTGTTAACATTCCGGCGAAACTGTAAGACCTGGCTGTTCGCCCAGGCCTTTGGGAGGGAGGGTGAGTAGGGTGGGAGGTTTTAGTTCCCCCACCTATTTTAGAGTGGTTGTCTAGCCCTGTAAATTAATTATTTTTATAATATTTATGGTTATTTTAAATTGTTTTTATTGTATTTTAAAGATTGTTGGAAGCCGCCCCGAGCTGCATGGCAGGAGGGGCGGAGTAAAAGTTTATAAATAAATAAAATAATAAATAAATAAGTTAATGATAGTTCAGCACCAGGCACATTGCTGATGCTATATAAATAATAGTAATAATTAATAATTAATTATACTTAAAAATAATAGGAGATTGCTGTAAGCGTAGCTCTTAAGATACACTATTATAAATTCAAATTTAAGTAGAATCATATTTCAAAAAAAAGATGTTTCAAATTCTTAAAAGTCCAATTTTTTTAGAAAATCACACTTTTATTTAAATTGGTTTTTTTATCAACCATGTGTGTTACAATAAGGCATACAGCGTTTGTAAACTTCTGATAAAGAAGCCTTAAGCCTAAAGGTTTTTCTGATAATGACAGACCGTGGAAGCATTTAATTAGCTTGATATACTAAAGCCTTGATCTAGTAAAGCACTTAAGCATGAATGATGCCTTTGACGTAAGTAGAACGAATCCAACGATGCAAGATTGTTGTTTCATTTTACAATAGTCAAATTAAAAGTCTCAGGTAGAAGTTTACTATTGTCCCCAGCATATGCCGTCCACTTTGAGTCCTTACTCCAAATTTAACTCTTGGATTTAACTTTATAGAATTGGAGTTTTAGAGCTCTAAGGTATGTAAAAAGTCATCTAGACCAACCTCCGCTCTTAAGTAAGATCACATCTACTTGACCTATACTTGTTAGATGCTTAACCTATTTTTAAAAACTTCTAATGGTGGGAGCTTCACAACCTCCTTTACTAACTTGCCTGATTAGTCTCATTGTTGGGAAAAAGTTTTGATGTTTTGTCTAAATCTTTCATTCTTCAGTTTTATCCCACTGTCTTTACCCTATGCTCTCTGGCCAGAAGGAACAATTATTTTCTGTGCCTTGGATACAGGTACTTCTACAAATTCAACTCAAAGTGGCATTTGCCTTTGTTTTTGTAACAGCATCCCATTGCTAGTTCATATTTAGTTTGCAATCCCCATTATATTCCCCAGACCATTTTCAGCAGTGATGTTGACTACTGAGTTAATCCCCCATTTTCTTTGTGTATTTAATTGCTTTTCCTGTGTAATAGTTTACATTTGTGTCTCTTTTAATTGCATTTGAATGATTTCTCAACCCAAATCTCCAATTTATCAGTATTATTTTGAATTCCAGTCCCATCCTCCAAAGTGTTTGCAAACCATCCCAGCTCTGTGTTGTCTGCAAATTTGTGACAAGTGTACATTCTGGGTGTTGTTAAACAAGACGATTAGCCTCCTGGAGTCCATGTGTAGTCAGTGTAGCCCCCACGCACATGTATTATATGTACCACTACTTCTGGGTACTCGGGTCGAATTCCGAAGTTCTGGGTACTCGGTCTGAGTACTCAGAGGTACTTCGGAACTTTTTCTGAGGACCCGGAATTTGGAACACCGAAATCTGGACCTTGGAAATACTTGGAATCACGGAAATTCGGAACTACTCAGTGCCAAAAAAGCCTCCATTGTGTGTGCCCAGCCCACCTATGCAAGGCAAGCCCCCTCCCCACACACCATTACCCAGAAAGAAACTTGAAAGTATTCCCCAGTGCCCTGGCTGGTTACATCTTGGCAAAATTGTTGAACCCACAGCCAAAGCACTACCCAGAAAAGCAGACTAGCAAGAGTGGGACAATCGCTCAAGAAGACAACCCCACAAAAGTGCAACTGTGTGCAAAAATAATTTTTAAAAGCCAACAGTAGCATACCCACAGCATGGTCCACCATCAGCAGTGAGTGCACCCACTTTAAAATCATTATGCCAACCAAGTCGTGCACACAACAACCCCAGAAAACAGTGCAACTGCGTGAAGAAATCCCACCAAAAGCCAGCCAGCCCAGCAGACATAACACCCACAAGAAAGAAACCAAACATTCACACATTCACCCCAGGGGCACCCTCTTATTTTTAAAAAAGGCATGGCATTGGTACTGGGGCACTGGTAACTTGAACAGCCCAGGCAAGGGGAAGTGGAGCCAGACAAAGAGATCCCTCTGACCTCATGGTGCCAAGCACCTGGCAGAACAGTAGAAGTTACAGTTCACTTACACTTTACAGTTATTTATTTATTTATTTATGGCCAAAAGCCAAATTGAAATATAAACATACAAAGTTTAAAAACATGTACATCAATCCATTTAACTGGAATCAAGAGTATTATACAAACTAATAAACAGGTAACAAACTAATAATACCAGGGAATCGAAATACAACGAACCACCTACCTCCACCTGAACAGTTAGTTTACTTGAATGGCACGCTTAGAATCTATCCCACCTATTTAAAAGCATATGCCACTCAAAGAGCAAACTAAAACCAGGATGGAAGTGGTGGAATCCCACCAAGGTCAGCAAAGCACAGTGGACCTCATAGATGTAAATAATGTGCTCATAATGTAGAAGATACTACAAGGAATCATATTGACCTGGGCAGCTGTCATTAAGTATCAAGCCCTTTCATTTTTCTAATCATCTTCAGTGAAATCAAGCAGTTGCCCAATACAACCAAAAACAGACAATGAGCTGTTTCGCAAGAGCCAGATTGTCTTCCAGTAGTCGGACCAACCACAAATTTGAACCAAAAGAGGCAAAAGAAAAGCATTCCATTCCTTGATATAGAAGAGGCAATGCCACAGAATGTGCTCTGTGTCCTCAACTACACCCATTGGGCAAGTACAGAGATGTAGGCAATTTTATTCCATCTCCTACAAGAACTGCAGATTTAATTTGATTAAATCTCAACTTTGCAATCAGTCTTCTATGCTGATGGTACAGCACTAGTGTCAAATAAGGGGAAAGGCCTGCCTTGACTTTAAATAATCCAAACAGCCGTGAACATTTCACATGTCTAATTATAGCAAAATCTGATTAAACAGCCATGTCTGTCATCCATCAAAGCAATAGTAGCTTTATCACAAGGGAGCAGCAATTTATCCACTGAGTTCCAGTGGTCCCCCAGACCAGCCCCAAACAACGCTGCCCTAATTTCCTACATCCATTTAAAATGGGGATTTACAGAACTCCAATATTCTAGGAGGCACTGTTTGGGATACCTATTAGGGGACTGAGCTCTAATTTCCAGCCAAAAATTGATCTGTCAGAGGCTTGCCATACTGGAGGAACCTGTTTCAAGCCTCAAATGAGTCCCGGGGGTATTCTGATGTACCCTGAGTAGACGTCTCAAAAACATATTTTGGGCACATTCAACCTTCCTACCATAAACTTCATTCAGTTCACAAATCTCAGCCCCATAAAGTAATGTGGAGGAGATTTTAAAGCTTCCCACTTGTAATGCCTCTTTCCATGGCCTTTTCCCCCAAACAGTAGATGTTACACAGTTCACTTACACTTTACAATTAGGCTTTGCCGTGCCATGCATCAGTCACAGCCAGGGACCCGTGTTGACTGCGTTGCTGCAATTTGCAGTGATTTTTGCAAAATCAGTCAATCCTCACAGTACCATGCTGAAATTGCAGTGACACTGCAGTGGGGGGCTGTCTGCAGGATCTTTAAATCCTGGCTCAGGCATAAACTTGTCACCTGACCCTAAACTAAAACTGCAGCTGCTGTCTGTCAGGGAGGTGTGACCATGACCCGAGGGTAAATAGGCCCCTGGGAGATGAATTGTGGGTGGGTGGGGTCTGAAGGCCCTATGTTTGGGTGAGGGAGGTCTGGGGTTTAAATATGAGGTGGGATCTCCTGCTAAGCATCCCCACCCAGGATTATCCCCCACCTGTTATCTGCAAACTCCCAATTTACTGTAATCAAGCCAAGAACGTGTACCTGAACTCTCGCATCCTCATGAATGTTGCATCCCTTGTCTCTCACTCTGTTCCTCCTTCCCTGTCTCCCCTCCCCCTGTCTTTAGATTGTAAGCTCTCGGGCAGGGACCATGTCTGTCTTATTCTTTGTAAAGCGCCAGGTACATTGCTGGTTCTATATAAATGCTAATAATAATAATTAATAATAATTCTGGGGTGCTGAAATTCCAGAGGATTTGAGTCGTGTTTGATTAGCAAAGTTGTGATTCTATGTGAAACCTGTTGCAAATTTGCTTCCCAGCATGCGTAGTTATGCAAATCAAGTTAATTATGCAAATATTAATGCTCGCGGCGAATTTGCAGAATTTGGCTTCACTGGTTGCAGAATTTAAGATTTTTTGGTGCAGTGAACTCGGGTCCCTGGCTACAGCCTTGGTAAGAAAGAAGACAACACATAACCCCACAAAATAACATGCAACTGTGTGGAGAAATCCCACCATACCAGCCAGCCCAGCAGACATAATTATAACACCGACAAGAAAGAAACCAGACACCTAGGGGCACCCACTTACTTTAAAAAAAAGGCATGGCATGATTGGTGTGGTGTGTGGTGCTGGTAACTTGAGCAGCCCAGGCAAAGGGAACCATGCAGAGAGATGGCCTCGTGGCACATACTTATTTTGTTAAAAGACATGGCATTGGTGTGGCATGTGGAGCTGATAACTACAGCCTAGGCAAGGGGAACCAGGCAGAGAGATCCCTCTGGCCTGGGATCCCTCTGCGAACAGCAGTAGCACACGCTTATTTTTTTAAAAGACTTGGCATTAATTGGTGTGGTGTGTGGTGCTGGTAACTTGAACAGCCCAGGCAAAGGGAAGTGGAGACAGGCAGAGAGATCCCTCTGGCCTTATGGTGCTGCTAACCAAGCAGCAGGCAGCAGCACCCAATTGGCACTGGCACCCAATTATTTTATTTTTTAAAAGCATGGCATGGTAGAAAATGTAACACCCATACCCGAGCATTGGCCTTATGCATGCCATACCATACCAGACCAGGCACCACCACCTCACCACCCCCAGCATATTACTTACAGATCAGCAGTGTAGCACACAGCGAAATTCACTAAAGAGAATAGAAAATGGCTGTGTAGCTACTTTTATTTCGCCCTGCAAACCAATCAAAACTTGCCATCTGGCTTACCATCACTCAACTGTCCTCTCCCATACCCCCTCCTACCAAATATGGCACTAAGTTTCATTTACAGAAGCTCAACTCTGGCCACATGTGCAGCAGCAAGTACAGCCCTGGTCTTTGGAACTCGGACATTCTGAACTGAAGACCAGAATCTTCTGTAATTTCCAAAGTTTTCTGAAGACTGAGTTTCAGCACTAATTATATTTATTTATTTATTTATTTACCAGTTTTATACCCCGCCCCTCCTGCCACAGGCAGCCTGGGGCAGCTAACAACATTAAAACACAATATAAAATACTATAAAACCAATTAAAACATCAAATAATCAATAAAAGAGGGGGAAAAGACCACCACCAACCTCACCCACCAACCCACCCTTACCCCTCAAATGCCTGACGGAACAACCAGGTCTTACAGTTCTTACGAAATACCGGGAGGTCCGGGACCAGACAGGCCTCCGCTGGGAGGGAGTTCCAAAGGCGTGGTGCGGCCACCGAGAACGCCCTACCCTGCGTGCCCCCCCCCCCGGAAACCCAATGGGCCTCCAACATGGCACCCCAGATGACCGCTGGGACCAGTCCAGAACCCGGGGAGTGAGGCGATCACGCAAATAGACAGGGCCCAGGCCGTGTAGGGCTTTATAGGTCAATACCAACACTCTGAATCAGGCCCGGAAGACTATCGGCAGCCAGTGCAGAGATTGGAGCACTGGTGTAATGTGCTCCCAATGGCCCAGCACCACTAGGAGCCAGGCCGCCACATTCTGCACCAGCTGCAGCTTCCAAGCTGTCACCATAGGTAGCCCCATGTAGAGTGCGTTACAGTAATCTAACCGAGTGTCTTATAGTGTCTACTAGTGGTGGGACCCCGGGCCCATTACCAGCTACCGGATTTACCGGTTACCGGTTCTGCGAAAACCGGATTCCCGGATTAAATCCGGTATACCGGTACCGGATTTATTTCATTGGTTTCAATGGGGCGCTGTGTCCCCATTGAAACCAATGAAATAAATTAATT
>QEPC01001916.1:4235876-4271453 GCA_003113815.1 Sphenodon punctatus | reverse complement strand
GCCGGCAGCCACAGCCGGCGCTGAGACCGCCGGACCGCCCGCCGCCGCCGGAGCTCCCAAAGGTAAGCGCACTGAACTTTAGTAGGGGTGATCCCTGGTGTGTGTGTGTGTTAAACACCCCCCCCCAGGGATTGGGTCATACTTACCGGCGGCTGCGGGGACGCCGTGGCCGCTGGTGCTGGGGGGGTGGGCTCGCCTCTGGGTCTACTCTTTTTTAAAACAAAAATCCAAGCTGGGCAGGGTGGGTGGGGGGTGTCCCCCCTTCCACCCGCGCAGCCTGGACTCGGGGAGTTTTTTTTTTTAAAAAACTTCTTTGCTGGGGCTTTAAGTTTTTTTTACATTGCAGCCATTTTTAAATGGCTGCAATGTAAAAAAAATCTGGTACCCTGGAATCCGGTACCCGGTCCGGATTACCAGGTCGAATCCGATAATGCCGGTATGCCCGGTACCGGCATTATCGGATACCGGATTTTACCGGTTTCCCGCCCCTAGTGTCTACAGCTGGATTTCCAGGTTCCGGCGGTGACCAGGAGCGCTTTTCACCAACTCCATCTGGTGAGGAGGCTGTGACCTTTTCTTTTGGACTCGGACCTGGCCACTGCCATCCATGCTTTCATCACCTTGAAGCTACACTACTGCAATGCACTCTATGTGGGGCTGCCCTTGGTGACAGTTCGGAGGCTGCAGCTGGTGCAGAATGCGACGGCTCACCTCCTTACAGGGATGTGTCGCCAGTAGCACATAACACCAGTGCTCTGTTTGCTGCACTGGCTGCCAGTAGTCTTCCAGGCCCAAGTCAAGGTGCCGGTGATGACCTTTAAAGCCCTAAACAGTCTAGGTCCCATCTATCTAAGGGATCGCCTGGCTTCCCGTGTCCCATTGTGTCCTCTACGATCGACTAGGGGCGCCTTCGGGAGACTCTGGTTTTTGTTTTTGTTTTGCTGCGTCTCAACTATAAGGAGGGCATTATTGGCTGTCGCACCTTTGCTATGGAACGCCCTCCTCCAGGAGGTCCACCTGTGTTCAACCTTGGTTGGTGGCCTTCCGGAGGCAATGTAAGACCATTTTGTTCCATCAGGCTTTTGGCAGCGGGAATTGAAGGGGGGGGGGGGTAATTTAAGGTGGAGGATGGGCTAGGGTTGGGTAGGGATAGTGCTGAATTTAGTATTTAGAAAACTACTTGTGAGTATTTGGCTGAGTTTCGAGGGCCAGTCTGAGCAGACCCTCGGCTGAATACTTGGAGGAGTTTCCAATGCTGGGGGCCAGAGGTGAGGGAGCCTGGTGGGGGAGGGAATGAACTTGGGAAAAGGGGCTGGGCATATCAGAAGTTGAGGGGTAGAGTACTCGCCCTCCAGAGGGGCTCCAGCGATACGTGGCTTCTCTGGACCGGATACGGGGTTTTTTTTTTTAAAAAAAGCTGGGCGTGCTCAGAAGAGCTGAATGGTCCTTTCTGAGCATGCTCAGACTTCTCCAAGACGGCGCCTGAAGCATGCTGACGCTGCCGGCGCCATCTTGGAAAGGTCTGAGCATGCTCAGAAGACGCCGTCTGAGCATGGTTAGCTTTAAAAACAAAAACAAACCAAAAAAACCGTACCTGGTCCAGAGAAGTCACGTGTTGCTGGAGCCCGTTCGGAGGGTGAGTACTCTATTCTTCAGCCACACTAGACCCCCATCTCCTTAGCACCTCACCCCTGAGCCCCTGCTAGGCCCCACCGCCCTTCTCTGGCCCCTGCTAGCCTATTCTCTGGCCAGGGAAGGGGGAGCAGGGGCCTAATGCTGGCCTCCGGCCCCCTTCCATGTACTCAGCTTAGGATTTTCCGAATTCTGAAGTTTTGGATGTCATTCCTTGAAATTTCAGAACTCGGAAACTCAAGTCAATTACTGTGAAATTCGGGGTTTTCCAAGGAAAACTGAGGACCAAGTTTCAGCCCTAGCTAGGGGATGGGACGGGAGGTGGGGGGGTTTGCCAGGCTTTGGGTATGTTGGGATAGGGTGGGATGGGATGGGTGAGAGGTGTAGGGGTGGATTGGATGGGTATCTCCTTTTTGTTGTTAATTTTAATGTTTTTTTATTTTGTTTTTATGATTGTGAGCCACCCTGAGCCTTTACGGGAAGGGCAGCATAGAAATGTGAATAAATAAATAAAATAATAAAGTGGCAGCCTCCTGCCCGCATTTCATGTGCTGGCAGCAGTCAGCAATTTCCCTCTCCCCAGCTCAGGCTCTAATGGAAAGAGGAAGGGGAGGGGTGTCACTGCCAGGGAAGGCTTCTTTCCTGGCTGTGACCCGACCCACCCTTTCCATCAGAAGCAGTACTCCTTTGCTTGGATGGCTGTTTACTGCACTCCCACTCTCTCCTCTGGCAGTGGCTTTACAGCAGTCAGCGCTGTGGCTGCTTCACAGCTCACGTGCTTCACAGTGCTGCAGCTGCTTCGGATGGAAAGTGGAGTATCACAGGGCACCTACCCCAGCCCCAGTGTCTGCCGCCATCCCAGTCTTGCAACCCCCTTGGGTCCCCAAAGTGCCTGCCTAGGCAAGCTTTCCAGCTCCCAGCCTGGATTGGCTTCCCTCAGTCTCCTAGCTGTTGTCTCACTGCTCCTTCTCATAGCACCCCACACTGCTGCTTCCAGCAAGATCCCTTGCCACTGGCCAAGCTGGAGCCCTGGTCCATGGGTGAGCCTCCCAGAGCCGACTCTGGCACTTTCACTGCTCAGATGCTTCTCTAAGCCAGCATGTCAATTTCATGACAGTTATTGCTGCAACTGCGCTGCATGGCTCTAGCGCTGCTTGGGCTCCCTTTAGCTCCCTCTCAGTTGTCCGCCAACCTCACTGGCCTAAGCGCCCACCTACCACCCCACAGGTGTCTGGTAGGGTGCCTTTGGCTCTTCTAAAAGCCCCTCCCCCTGCCTCCGCTCATCTGTGGCTCTGTAGGGATGGACGAACAGAACTGAGTTCGGAGGTTCGGTTCGGAAATTCGGTTCAGTTCAGAAGTTCGGTTCAGTCGACCAAACTATTCGAGTTCGGTCTGAACTCCGAACTTCCGTCACCCATCCCTACGGCTCTGATCTTTAAAGGGGCCTTGCTCTTCAGATCTCTCGGATCTCAAAGCGACGGGGGGCATTCAGGCCACCCAGTTACAGGAGATCACAGCTAGACAAGTCTTCTCTGACTGTGACCCCCCTTTCCATCAGAAGCAGCACACACCTCTGCGATCTCTGTGAAGCCGCTGCGAGAGGAGAGAGCAGGGGTGCAGGAACCAATAGCCGCCTGAGCGTGGGATTGCTGCTTAAGATGGAAAAGGGGAAAAGGGGGTCATGGCCAGGGAAGATGCCTTCTCTGGTTGTGACCCCCCTTTCCATCAGAAGCAACATTCAATCAGCTGTGAAGCCGCTGCAAGAGGAGAAGGTGGGGGTGCAGGAAGGACTTTCTCCTCTTGCAGCTCTCTTCTCTTGCAGCCACTTCACAGCTGATCACTCTCTAGCAGCCATGCTAGGTGTGACTCTGTGGTGCGGGTGAGGGTGTGGACGAACCTGATAGACGGGAGGTAGATGCATGGGTGCACATTATCGTGTACTAGCCCGAACTGGACCACACGGTGAGCCTGTAATGTCCTTGGATGATACCTGGGAGGGGGAGTGCATGTGAGTGAGTGGGGGCTGCATGGGGGGCGGGTTGGACTAACGTCTGGTGAACACCTAATAGACAGGCAGGTGGACGCCCGCCTGGTGAGTGCTAATGTGTGCTAACATCTTGTTTATTTTCATCCTCTTTATCCAACTCATACAGAGCCAGGACAGACCCTTTGCAAGATACCATTTGATATCTCCTCTAAATTTGTTAATTAAACATTAATAACAATTATCTTGTTTTGACTTTTCAACTAATTTTGTACTCAATAGTAGTTTGTCTTGGACACATCTGCCTTGTTTACTTAAGAGTATTGCTTTTAAAATAACAAAAACATAAATCTCAGCTTCAGACTTCACTTAAACCTCACTCATCCAAGGGTTTCTGCAGAAATATTTCTGTCCTAGACCGTTGTTTCCAATGTCCAGTGAACCAGGATGAAATTTGTTAGTGATCAACATGGTCCATATTGAGTCAGCAAGGATCAGAATCTTGCTGTGAAGAGGGTATGTCAACAAAGGAATGTTGATAATGTAGATCCTACAAGTTTTTCCCCCCCCCCCCCCCCCCCCCCCCCCCCCCTTTTGTTGTGGGTATTAGGTGGACGGGTATGGCTGAGTTATTTTCCCCTCCCCCTTTTTAGAAGTAATGTGCTTGAATGGAGTTTTGTATTTCAACTCAACATAGCTATAAATGGTCCTCGAAGTTCACATGCCTTTCATAATACTTGGGTTCAGTCCTGCAAGCAACAACATGTGCGGACTCTTCCAAGTGGAAAGGCATTGAAGCAACTGGAATTCCATGTGGCAGTAAGAATCGAGATCCATTTTAAGGATAATTTGTATATTTAGCTGCTTTGTTGTGCAACAGGAAAAAGTGGGACCCTCAAAGCAATAAGTGATGATGCTCATAATCATGATTTATGTGCAGTGGAGTGCAGGTAGAAATCAGGAGTGAACTGCACCACCATCATTTCCACCAGTCTTCCTCTTGAACCAGATTTCCTCCTCTAGTATATATAGATATTCTGACCTTAAAGTAGTGTAAAATTGGTTTTGGGAAGACCCATTTCAATACTTGCCAGATTAAGGTGCATATAATGTAAGGGACACAAAATGAAGCAAGTCCTGGAGCCTCAATTGATAACCTATCTCTACTGCATTTGGTTATGCTGCTTTGTATGTGCCAGCTGTTCCGTTTTGTTTCCTTTGTATAATCTAATTGTTCCTAGTCAGATCAATGTGCCTGTACCTAAGTTTGCAGCATAGGCACACAAAACCAAAGGTGTTAATCAAGGCCAGAGCTGTTTTAGAAGAAGTAGCCAAGTTTGGGAGCCACAAGTAAAATTTTCCCCATTAGTAACAGCCATAACATCTCATTTAAAGAACTTTAAGTACATTGCATGTAACACTGAAGCAGATATCCAGTGTTGTAAATCTTTGACCTTAAGTTGCCACTTCTCCAGCTTTGGAGAAATAAAGATGCCAGTTGGTCAAGAGAAGAACTTTAAAAAATATGAATACCGGAGATTAGAATCACCCTAGAGTTTGCATTTGATGCTCAGATACCATGTTAATACATGTATTGGAAATCCTTAACTTACAAGATCTTCATATTGTTAAAAACTCCCCATGTCTCCTTTTCCTCGTGAGATATTGAACTCTTGTAAATCGGTATGGGTTGGTAATGTGGTAGTTGCCATTATTACATTTTCTCCATAATCACAGAAAAAGTGTTGAGACTTCTGGTGAAAGTGAGATTACTCTGGAATGCATGGAGCCAGTGGTGGACAGACAGACAATGCATGGGGTTATTTTCCTTTAGGGGCCTCCTTCAGTAGATCCTTGTCGGATGTTTCTGTTTTCATTCCCCTGCTTTTGAACATGTGTGCCAAGTTGCTGGGTAAGATCTTAAAGACATATGGGTTGTTGTAGTTACAGAACTAAACTGGTATCATATGACTTTGTTTCTATTCAGTGAACCCTTTATGGTGCTGCCTGTTGTTTAGTTGATAGTTTTATTTGGATGATAGACATCTGGGTTGAATTTTAGCTAGGTAAGACTGAGGTGAATTCTCAAGGATTGAGGTAAATGTTTTGAAGAGTTTCTTAGTGCTTTGCACGTGGCTGGTGTGGCTTCCACCTGCAAGGTGGGTGTGAAATTTGCAGTTGTTCTCCACTGCTTTGTCTGGTTTCTGCTATTGCACTGTTCAAGGGGTGCTCTCTGGGGTATGTATGAGCAGTTTCTCTTCCGTGTTTGATTTTCAAAATGTGTTTTGTTTTATGCTGCTAACATGCTCTTTGATAAACCTCTATGCACGAATTAATGAACTAACATAACAGTAAGTGTCTGAATATATACTGTAGTATGTTATTTAGTGAAGTAAAATGTAATTGTTATTAATTTTTAAGTGTTCTGTGTAGAGAAATATTTTGTAGCTAGATTACAGCTACGGTACAATTGCTGAATTAACCTCATAAGTCAGCAGTTATCGTTGTTCATAAGGACACAAAGGATAGTAATTCATACCAAACATGTTTTCCACTGATGGTGTATTTATTAAAAAACCTTCACAAACCAAATAGAAGAAAAGAGAGCAAAATATTCACACTGGTATATTTCACAACCTTTGAACCTAGATTTCATTTTCTTTATAAAACAATTTGGCAGCTATTCACTGTTTCTAAACCTCTAATATTTTGTATTACATTATCACCTCTGTAGCTGATCCATTTATGAAACACAAAGCACTCCCATTTGTAGAGATTTATTCTGTATCATTTTCCCCTAGATTTGCCAGAACACCATCATGTTCGTGTTCTGAAGGTTAATGCCCAAAGTCAAGCAGACAGAAGCCAAGTGCTGCAAGGTTTCCAAGATTAGGACTGATTCCCTTCACAGAAATAAATCATTCCTGCCATGTTCAGTGATTTTGTGCAGCACTACTCACGGCTGACTGAGTGCATCAATACTGTAGTCCTTACATGCTGTACATACTGATGACACTCTGTGTTAACTTGATTGACTGAGCAGTATACTGGAGAGGATGCACCTGCAAGAGATGTGCAGACACATGTATTTTTATTCTGGTTTCAAAACATTTATTTTACATTTATTTTACTTGGAAGTCTTAGTTTCAAATTCCATGGGTTCTCATGTTGTGCTGCTAAGGTAGAGCAAATAGTTATATGCTTCTTTGTTGTCAGAACTGTGTTGGAAATGATCTAAGGTGCATCTTCTTTCTCTTTAAAACCACAAGCCTGTTTTCAAGCTTTTTAAAGGAAAATAACATAAAAGGGAGTTAGTGTAAAATCTGGCATATGTAAAATACTGCTATCTTAGGAGATTCAATTTAATGTTAGACAAATGTCTCATGTAATTCACTTATAAGCATTATTTTTTGTTACATTTTTCTGCTTTGTTATCATTTTTATAGGCTTTGAGGCAGCAACAGAAGAGAAGAAATGGAGTCTCAATGATGGTAAACAAGACTGTTCCTCGTGTTGTTTTGACACCATTAAAGGTGTCTAATGAGCAGTCGGATTCACCTTCAGGTAAATAGTTAAAAGACTGTGTGCAAGATCCGTATCTAGTCTCAGAGCCTTACTGTGGGTGAGATCTGTAGCATACGAAATAGACAGCTGATGAAAATAGCAATATTTCCACATGGTGGTTCTGTTGTTTAACTTCTTTATTTCCTCACCATATTTAGTGATTTAAAGATGGAGGGTTTTTTTCTCTCCTTTATTGTAATAAACAGTTGAAAGTACATAATAAAATGGTAGTTGTTGAGTAGCTGCTAAAGGGAATGTAAAGTAACATTTTTGTTTGAATGCTGAACTCTAGTGGAAGACCACATGCTGATGTTCAGCACCATAAAACAACAGCAACAACAACAACCCCACAGCTCCCCTGCGAGTGTGAATTTTGCTCAGTTTTCCGTTGCAATGCCCAGTATCTTTTTATTAGCTTTTGTGTTCTGACATCATTCTTATCACCACAGTGCAACCCTGACCTTTAGTTCTGACTGTTACTTGATTCATTTTAAAAGGATTCTTCAGAGGTGGACATAAGTGTTTATCATGGATTGATGATCGTATTTACCAGGCATGCTTCTTTTATAAAAGTTACTTTGCAAAGATATGTTTTTTTCCCCCCTCTGATTTCTTTATTGCCCCATCACAGAGAATATAATCATTTTTAAAGATATTCTCAGGCATCGAGAGCAACCATTATTTATTTCAGATTAACAAACATCTTTAGTGACTGCAAACTTTAGTGTTCAGAAAACTTTTGAATTTTCCACCTTATGGATTTATTGGGCTTTTACTTCCCTTTCCTCCAGTGATAGGAAATCAAATTGTCAACCAAGAAGTTTATTACCTTTCAGCAGGGTAGCAGATGATGTCATTTTTGGTGGTTGTTTTTTTAAAAATCTTTTGTGTTTATTTTAAAGGGGGAAAGTACCTCAGTGTTTTTTTTCTTTAAGGTTCTGAATCTAAAAATGGTGAAGCAGACAGTTCTGATAAAGAAATGAAACATGGGCAAAAATCTCCAACGGGAAAACAAATGAGCCAGCATTTAAAGAGGTTAAAAAAATCTGGTTTAGGTGAGTAGGTCTCAAAATATTTTATTTGACAGTAGTGTATACTTACTTTTTTCAAACTATGTAATCTTACTACAGAGCATCTCTTCTTGCCACTGTTATAATTGTGGCATGTTCAGCATAGGAGTGCCTTTCTTTGAAGCTTCCTTATTCCTGTGAACTCTGCAGAAATAACCTCTTACGGGAACCTTTTGCCCAGCATGCCTTTCTGCTGCTGACGTTTTAAATTTGGCAGTTCCAAGCAATTCTAAAGTGGCCATTTTGCAACCAGCTGTTTCCTGCTTCTTCTTCCTCTCCTCTTATTCCCACCTCCTGTTTTGTTTTCGCTTTTCTTATTCCTGAAAAGAATAATCTAATGGGACATTCTTTCAATATCTTCCTTGTATAGAGAGAACGGGTTTCTTCATGTTGTGTTTTCCTCTTTCATTCTATACTGAGACATGGTAGCCATGTTTTAATATTGATTTCCAGGCCAACATATTATGATGTACCTAAATGCAAATACCATCTAGCAATTTTATCATTTTGTTTTTCTTCATCTAGGGAAGTGGGTGATGACTGTTACTTAAAGTAGATTCTTGTTCTAGGTGACAGTGGCCTATTTGAAAGGGCAAATATTTCTGCTTTATTATTTTTTTATGTCTTTCTGTACGGCATTAATGGTTCCCTGCTCAAGTTCAAAATTGTGTGTGGCGCTCCTTCAGATTCTTGACTAAATGTTGCTCCTTTCCACACTTTAGAAGTATTTCTTTGCAAATAAATGGTGTTTGAAAATCTCTGTGTAAAACTGGAGAAACATATAACTGTTTCTTAATCTCTGCAAGGGATTCTTCACATTCTGCAGTTCGCGGAATCCTTACTTCTGTGTAGTGAGAGCTGACAAAGGAGCTGCCATCTCAGAGTAGTCA
This sequence comes from Sphenodon punctatus, assembly GCA_003113815.1. NCBI lineage: Eukaryota > Metazoa > Chordata > Lepidosauria > Sphenodontia > Sphenodontidae > Sphenodon > Sphenodon punctatus. Next base: position 4,262,313 of record QEPC01001916.1, on the reverse strand, counting down.
GAAGCGAACTTTCTGTAGTAACTGGCTAGCCCCTATGAAAAAAACTACTTACATTTTCTCATGGGGATAGGAATTTTACTCTGTATCAGCATCCAGATCTTATTTTCTTGTACTTTCACTTGTCCATTCTCCAAAATACTTTAATTTCCAAAGAAATTTATTAAGACTGATAAATAAACCTGCAGTTACCAGTTCTTAAATTATTGGTCATAAGTTAACCTAGCATGCCTCCCAGGTCATGGTAATGCCACCCTATTTTCAGATTCTGCAGCACAATTTCCTGTATGCTCTTTTGGCAGAGTATCCATTGGCAATCTCTCTGGAAAGTGGTGGGGACAATGTGTAGCCTAAGTGACATGACCTTAAACTAGAAAAAAAAATCCCTGGGGTGTTGCAACTGGTTCTGCAAATAGCTTTTGCCTAAACCTGGGGTTGAGATATATTTCTTTCTGCCCAATTGGTTGAATATTTTGTCAGCTGATGGCATTGGATAGTCATGAAGTAGGACTGCCATTAGTGTTTCAGAGATCTATTCAAAATGTAATTGCCTTTTCTTCTGAGAACACTACTGCTTTGGGTGGGCGGGGGGGCTGTCATGGAATTTCTGGAAATTTCAGCAGTCTTTATTTTGAGCATGGTTTCTCCATCTCCTACAACGTTTTCTGTTTTGGGGTTGTTGTTTTTTCCAGACATACATCCTTGTTTCCCTGCTTTATAGGTCTATCACCCACAGTATATATTGCATGAGTTAGTCCTGTAACATGTTATGGCATATTGGAAAAATATGCTGTTGGTAGGATGATTCCAGACTTTCCTTCAGTGTTCTGATTCTTGGAAGCTTTCCCATCTATTATTTCTAGGATGCTCCCTGGTAGTGCTGTGATGTGGTTGACTTTTAATGTGGTTAAAATCTGCAGTTATCTCAAATGGCCAAGGATCCCCTAGGCTGACAGCAGTATTCAAGCAGAGAAAAGTCTCATGCTTATAAGAACATAAGAAGTGCCATACTGGGTCAGACCAATCGTCCATCAAGCCCAGCATCCTGTCTCTGACAGTGGCCAATCACGGTGGCTTGGTAGAAGCACCCAACAGGTCACAATGTGGGATCCATTCCCAGTTGTTTTTCCCCAGCTTCCGTCATGTTTTTTCCCTGATCCTGCCTGGCTAAATATGCCTGGGGTATCTTTCTAGAAGTACATAACTACAAGCGCTACTAATCATATGCAGTGCTGTACAAATACACATAACATAAAAACAGCCCCTGCTCCAAGGAGCTTACAATCTAGATACACAAGAGATGGAGAATCATTTTACTCCAACATTTGGTGTCTTCCAGGGAAAAAATAACTTAAGTGTGTTTTTCAAGGTCTTGTTAAAGCATTTTGCCAGCCCACGCTACCACCTACCAGTTCACATAGCTTCTGGTGAATGCTGGGGGAAGTTGGTAGCACTGCAAAGAAGCCTACACAACATATGGATGCCCCAAATCTGTGGAGTTGAGACCTGGTTTGACAATAGCTCTGTGGGGTCTTCAGTTTCGAGGTACCTCATTGCCCTGAAGCCTCACCCACCTGAGAGAATAGGGGTTGGGTGGTAACGCTGCAATTTCAAACTCAGAGTATTAAGAGCTCCCCTTCCCTTTACAGATTAGAAGAGAATATTATCAAGGGAGAAGAATTTTCCTCATCTTTGCAGCTAAAATATAGATGCTTCCTGCATTAGGGAAAGCCTGTATATTTACATGTAAATCGTATATACCATACATTTTTGTGTTACGCTTCCAAATTATGCTCTTTCTGCATTTAAACTATCTGTGGGTGGAACAGATGGTTAAAACTTAGCTTAAAGCCATGCATTCATTTAAACTATTTTTTCCACATCCTTGTCTCCTATAATGGGATTCATTGGTCATAATGAAGTCTTTGCTCTGTTGAAATACAGCATGTTTGAAGTGTGGGCTGTGTAAGCTTGCTCAACGCTGAAGGAATACTAACTCTTATCTCATTCAGCCATCATTGCTTTCTGAAAAGATGCAAGAAACTGCATTTGTGAGAAACTGTGAACCTTTTTTATTGATTCAAAAAGGGAAATACTCAAACTTTTAGAATGGCTGTGAAATTTTTCATTGACTCTTTTTCAGTAGATGCCAAATAGTAAAGCTTTAACCAAATTTAGAAATATTACTTTTATTGTGTGACCTTTGGAAAAGTTCTTTGATCTTTTCATTTCCCCATCTCCAAAAACTCCTCCTTGCCCCCCGCCCTTAACCAGGATAGTTTGGCTTAGCAGGCTTCCTCTCTTATGCATCCTTTATACAACTTCCTGAATGTAATTCTCCTCTTTCCCCTACCAATCTCACCTGAAACTGCATGTTTTATAGCCTTAGTGGAACTGTCCAGCTCCTTTCATCTTAGCCTTTTGACAGGGTCATAGTGGGCTTGTCTATGGTTGCTATATATCATTAGTATTTTTTAGATTTTGTAAAAATGTACTAAAACATATGAAATCAGTGCAACATTAATAAGTAGACAGTCTTACCCTTGTGGGGCCACAAGTTCAGATGCCTTACATTATTTTGTGAGAGGCACAAAATGAGAACATTTTTTTTTTTTTTAATGGAACCATATAATATGTATGCAGGCTTAATAGCTACTTGGCTAGACAGACAGTACTGGCTCCCAGGTGCAAGAATATAACCCAAAATTAATGTCTCTAACATGATGTACCCCACTTGAAGCCTACTTAAGCCACCTTGTTTGTAACAACAAGCAAATATTCTATATCACATTTATAACTATTTTTTACTTCATGTTTAAAATTATATTTTGGATGAAATGATAGGAAAATGAAAACTGACTACTTCAGCTAAATTGAGATATCCTCTTGTGAGATAAGATGGAAAACACATAAGTCATGATGTTGACTGGAACTTAGATGCTAATATGGATAAGGAAGGGGAAATGAGATCGATACTGGAAAGCTCTCCCAGGAAAAATTTCATTCTCCTTCCTCTTGTTGGAAACCACTATCATGCATAAAGTATAAATGATGCTTGAGAAGTATTGTTCTTGTTCCTGTTTTTATGTGAGATAAAACTAAATTGGTTGTTTGTTTACTCCAGGACATTTGAAATGGACCAAAGCTGAGGATATTGACATAGAAACTCCCGGCTCTATTCTTGTGAACACTAACCTGAGGGCTTTAATAAACAAACACACATTTGTTTCCTTACCTCAGCATTTTCAACAATACCTCCTTCTCTTGCTTCCAGAAGTGGACAGGCAGGTAAGTAGAAATATACATTTGCTTCTGTTTGTTTCTAATGAGCCTTTTGTTTTTAAGAGATGAAGCCAAAGTAGTTCAGATGAGATCTTTTATTGGTCCAACTTCTGTTAATGAGAATATGCAAGCTTTCAGGCCATACTGGGCCCTTCCTCAGGCATGTCACAAGTCAGTAATGTTTTTGTGAAATAGTTATACAGACACACTATTAGTTTTGTTTACAGTCATTCTTGTATGGAACCTTACAAGCCACTCAGACCACCTTAATTAAAATTATAAATGTACAGTAACACACACACAGAAATCTGGGAGTGGGTATTTCACAGATCTTTTTGCATCTGCTGCCTGGCCCCATAGCATGAATCGTGAGCTGTATTTTGCACTGTATGTGGTGGGCAGAACTCTTGCTTCAGTTTGGCATGCAGGAGTGCCCAGTCCCACTGGCAGCACAAATCCAAATGGCTGGGCTTTGTTCTGCTGGCAGACAACAGAGGAGAAATATTTTGAAGTAGAAAAAAAGTTGCAAAAATTATTTCCCCAGGCACAATGCCATTGTCACAATTTTTGCAGCTTTTCTCTTCTTGGAGCTTTTGCATCCATGTGAGCTCCCACGTCCTTCCCTCCAGCCACTCTCTGAAATATATATCATTCCCCTCCAATATGTCCAAAGTGTTGCGAGCCAGATAATCTTCCTTGACCATCAAGAAACCTCATTGAAGCCCTCTTGAAATTCCACTGCTAGTTACCTGTTTTTTGCAACATCATGTTTAAACTTCTTGTCTCCAAACCCCTGACCCCTGACCAACTTTGCCCTATCTCTAATTTCTTCCCTTGTTCTTCCTTTGTCCCTGTGCTGTCTGACCTTGCAGGCTCAGTGCACCATTTATTCCCTTCTCCCCATCCAGTTTCCATGCCTGCTTCATGCTTCCTTCTAATGTCAAAGCAACCTGTCAGCAACAGGCGTCCTCCGTTTCCACTACCACTCCTTCCTAATTCAAATTTATTCCAGCCAGAAGACTAACTCTTTTTCTTAGGCCCACAACACTGCGCTGAGTACTCCTGCTACTCATGGTAGAATGTTCACTCCGCTAGAGCAAACTTATTGAGCCATTGTGTGGGTTTAAATATTTTTCACTTATTCTAGTTACATTTACCAAGGGCAGGGCTAGAAGCAATGGACTTGAAATACAGGAAGATAGATTTCGGTTTAAAAATAAGGAAGAATTTCCTAGCAGTAAGCGCTGTGCACAGGGCCAGCCTTAGATTTTGCAGGGCCCCTGGTGTCCCCACCTCCGCTCCCTCCAGAGCACCCTCCGTGTGGCCCAGAGGTGGTCATGTTTGGGGCTCTCCTGGGAGGAAGTAGGGGCCCTACATCCTGCTCTAGTGAAAATAGGGACCCCACCGTGAAAAAATAGTGGGGCCTGGAGCTGTTGCCCTGTGGTAAGGCTGGCCCTGGCTGAGCAACAATGGAGCAAGTTGGATAGAGAGGTTGTAGGCTCTCCATTTGCCAGTGGTTTTCAAAAGGAGGCTGGACAATCAGAGATGTTGCTGCTGTATTTATCCTGCATCCACGCGGGGGGTGGGAGGGTGTCAGACTAGAGGACCTCCAAGATCCCTTTGAAGTCTGTGGTTTTAATTCTATGCTGAGCACATCTTTGACAGTTAATATTAGTAAATTGGGCCCCGATTCAGCAGGGGATACTTAATCATGTGCCGGACTTTAAGCACGTAATAAGGCTCGTTGATTTTACTGGGACTGGTCATTTAGGCATACTTGATTATATGGAAACTCGACAAAAAGCTGTACGATATACGATAGGGATGTGCGAACAGAACGCGGTTCAGATGTTCGGCCGTTCGGTCGTTTGGTTTGAAAACCGAGTTCGGGTTCGGTTGTTCGGTTCGGCGGAGTTCAGTGTGGCTGAACATTGCCAAACATTCAATATAGCGCTATCGGTACCGATATCAATACAGATTTTTTTTTTGGTATCAGTATCATTTGGCCCTGAGACCACCCCTGGTCTCCACCCCTGGTGCCAGGAAGTCTGCTTCTCAGCTGCCTCCCCCTTCCAGTCACATTTTTCCTGCCTGAATGGGCCTTCCAGTCACGTTTTTTCCCGCCCCATCCGAACTCATCCGAACTCACCCGAACATGACCAAACTGTTCGGTCGTTTTCGAGTTTGGTTCAGATGTTCAGTTCGGACGTCCAAACAGACCGAGTTCGGTCTGAATTCCGAACATCTGAACCACGTTAGCACATCCCTAATATACGAGGGATGTTGAGACAACAAAATAAATATTGATGTAGATTGATTCACTGGTTTAACAAATTAGATGCTGTATTTTAAGGACTCCTTAAACTATATGCTCTTCCACCAGAGAATGTTTGAAGTGGAATTACAACAGCTGCCTCATAAGTTTATAGAAATGTATTTATATTCTCAAGCACTGAAAGGTCGCTTATCAACCTTTTTTCAAGATTTCAATTTCAACTTGGTGTGCAGATAAAAAAATGTATTGATAATTTTCACGTTGCTAATAGGATTCAGTTAGTGCATTAGAAGAGATAAGATTTTTTGCTAGATAAGATCTTTTTTGTCCAATTCTGTCAAAGTCAAAACATTCACACCTTAATTTATAAAACTTCTGGCTTATTTAAAAGCCCCCTAAAATGAAGATTATAAAAGGATAGTGGATTACCATATTAATCAACAAGTCTTCAGGAGATTCTATTGACTAAAAATTCTAACCACATTTGTACCATTTTTAAAAAATCTGAATGGTTTTTGGTATGAAAGACATGAAGGATATTTATTGAATTTGCCCCTAAAAACTTTTCAAATACATTTTCTTTTTAATGCTTCTTCAGTAATCTTTGATGTAGTTATGTGCATTATGATTTGAATTTGATAGACATAGTAATTCAAAACCTGACAAAGTAGCTACAGAAAGAATACCTAAGTGGCTTTATATTCTCTCAAGGATATTTTTCTGTTTTTTATTCTTATTTTCCTTTTTTTCTTTCATACATCTGTTTAGAGAGAACGGTGACACCTTTTTTTGCTGCTTGCATATGTAATCTTTTCCCCCAGTCTTGTGTTTTTAAAACCCTCTGAATCAAAACATTGTTTTGCCTGACAGGAGTTTTTTTGCAGTTCTTTATTTGTGTTGTACTATTTTGGCTCGCTTTCTTGAGGTATTCTTTTATTCATTCTACTCATCTTTTTCATAAAGTAAGGTGCCTTAACGTGTACTCTTACTACTTGAAAGAAATAGTAGACAGTTTCCAGATGCATGAGTTCTGGAAACTGGGCACAGTTTCTTGGAATGGAACAGATTAAGTGCTCAGAAAATATCTATCTTTTGAAGTAGGGTTTTGGCAGTAGGGAAGTGATACTGGGAGTGGAGGGACAGGGTTCAACAGGAGGGTAACCATCTAGGGAATAGCTTGCAAAATAGGCATTTATGAGAAAATATTCTTCTTTAAGGGTCTCGGCATAGAAACGCTACTAGTAGATCAACTCTGATGATCCGATTCAGAACTTACTCTCCTAGCAGTGCTTAGAAGGGGGAACATATTGATCACAGCATCAGGTTCCTGTATATAGGCCCTTGTCCCCTTCGCAGTCCCAGTTCTTTCTCCACTGCCGTAGAGATTACATTCTATCTTTGCACTCATGTCTTTAGCCCTGTTTTCTGTTTTGACTTCAGCTTGGTCCTAACTTCAGCCTCCTCCTTCCCCTCACTACTTTGAGGAGCCCTCAAAGGTATCCGAGGTATTACCAGGATACAAAATATATCAAAATGACAGACTAGATTGAGCTGGTGGTGGGGTGGTGCTATATGTAAGAGACAACATTGAGTCAAGCAGGATTAATATTGTAAAGGAAGCAAACAGTACTCTGGAATCTCTGTGGATGGAAATTCCATGTATAACAAGGAAGTGTATAGCGGTCGGCCTATACCATCATCCTCCTGACCAGAACAGTGAGACTGAATGTGAACTGCTAAGGGAGATTACACAGGCTACTAAAGTTGGAAACATGGTAATAATGGGCGATTTCAATTACCTTCATATGGACTGGGTGAATGTCTCCTTGGGGAGAGATGTAGAGATAAAATTTCTAGATGTCATAACTGACCTCTTCCTGGAGCTGCTTGTCCTGGAACCAACAAGAGAAAGAGCCACTTTGGATCTAGTCCTAAGTGGGTGTCAGGCCTGCTCCACGGGGCCTGAGGAGATGGCGGAGGGCCCAGCGGCGCTCCCATACCTGGCCGGTCCCCAGGAAAAACAGCAACAGAGCCTCCACAGCGGAGCCGACAGCGGCTCCAACTGCCACTGCTCCAACAGAGCCCACACCAGAAAACACAGCACCACAAGCTGCGGCAGAACTCAGCGGTGCAGCTGAAAGCGCTTTACTCCACCCCAACGCTCCTGGTCCGGCCGCTGTAGACACGCCTCCCCCAGCACCGCCACGGCGTTCAGAGCGTCTGTGCTAGCGTGCTCTGCAACCCAAAGGGTGATTAAAGGAGGGCCCTGCCTTCCTCTAGTTGCCGGTGATCAGTGCCTATGCCTGTGATACTGGCCCTTTGGATTCCCTGCTTGTGGACCCCTGACCTGGAGAGAGAGAGAGAGAGAGAGAGAGAGTGTGGACAGAGTATTTAACGTTAGTACCTGAACCTGACCTGTGATACCCCTACATCTGATACCTCTCTTTGTGCCCTGGGTTCCCCCTGCCTGTGTGTGTGTCCTGTTCCCCCCACTTCCCGTTCTCCCTGGGCATCACAAACGCACCCCTCCCCACACACCTTCTCTGTCCCCATACCCTTGGCCCTGGTTCCGGTGTGTGAGGTGTTCTTGTGCTGAGTGGTGCCTCGTGTGTGAGCGCATCCCCCTGCGGGGTCTGGTGTTGCACTTCACCTCCCTGTGATGATCTAGGCTGCGGATACATCTCCCAGAAGCCAATTACGATCCTGAGGGATATATTTCAGGCAAGTGTCTACTGCCACAGGAGACCACACCTTTCCCTTCCTTGAACCCCCCCTATTCCTCACAGTATTACCGGCTATAATAAAATAAGTGAGGCCACATGGTGCAATCCCTGCCCCTAGAAGTGAAGGACCTTAAGGAGCAGCAGGGCAGGGGAGAGGGTTCTCCCCCTGTTCCTGCTCCTGTGGTTCCCCCGGCAGCAGGAAACCCCATTCCCTGGGAACCAAAGGGTGCCACCATAACCAAGTTTACGAGCTTCCTTGCATTCTGTGAATTAACATTTAAAATACAAGCCAAGACATATGGAACGGACGACTTGAAGGTAGCTTCTTATATGGTATAGCCCTGTCCTGGGCAATACCCCTCCTCACTGGCAAGAGTCTCCTTCTAAGTAATTATGAGGGGTTTATACACAAGTTCAAGTTTCTTTTTGACTACCCGCTTTGCGTAAAAGATGTGGAAAATGTGATTATGGGGCTAAGACAGGGTAAAGGGCCCTTGTTGGACTACGTCACCAAATTCCAACAGCTGGCAGTTGAATTGGCCAGATAACGTTCTGAGGGCCATGTTTCGGAAAGGGTTAAATGAGGAGCTAAAAGACCAGCTTGCGTATACCACATTGCCCCCCACTTGGGGGGAACTGGTGACACTTGTATTACAGATTGACGAACGGCTGACCGAATGGAAACACGAGTGATTGCAAGAGCTAGTCTGGCCTGCATTACCTAGAACACTGGTGGCATTACCACCCAAGACAGAAAACCATAAAGGAGATGACGTGGATCCTATGTAACTGGGGGCTTCCAGGAGACCTTTGACTGCGGCAGAAAAAGAACAACATCGAACATCACGCTTGTGCTTCTACTGTGGAGAACCAACCCACTTTGCTCGAAACTGCCCGTCACTCCCCAAAGCCCAAAGGGAGTCGGGAAACTTCAAACTCCAGGACGTATAGGGGGCTTCCCAGTAAGGCCTGCGCTTCTGCTTCCATCTGCTTCTGTCGTTCTCTCCACTATGCCCACGGTCGCTAAGCGTGTGCAGCTCTCTCTCCTATTAGGCTTAGGGCCTACACGAAGCCTTATAGCATGGGCATTAATCAACCTGGGGGCCTCTGGGAATTTTATGGATTAAGGTTTTCTCCGACGCTATGAGAGTTCACATACTCACCGAGTCAGAGCCGAGATGGTGCATTCTATAGATGGCTCCCCATTGGTGTCAGGGCCTATCACTATGCAGTCACAAACCTTGCCTGTTATGATTAAGGGACATACGATGCAGATGCAGTTTGACTTGGTGTGTACCCCCATATTTCCTATTGTATTAGGGGTGCCCTGGCTTCAACATGCTAATCCTGTTATTGACTGGAGCAATCGTACCATTACCCTTCCCCCGGACGAGCCTGGCTGCCTTGGGGTCCCGGGCCAGCAGAAGCAACTAATGACCACCATAAAGGCTTCTATGGAATTAGTGTTCCCCCTCAATATAGAGAGTTCATTGATGTTTTTGATGAAAAAGAAGCAGCAGTGTTACCATCACAAAGGCCATACAACTGTCCTGTCGAATTACTCCCCGGATGGAACCCCCTTATGGGTGTATCTACGCCCTTTCTGGGCTGGAGTTAAGCACCTTGAAGGAATATATTGATGACAACCTACGGAGAGGGTTCATCTGCCACTCCTCTTCCCCCGCAGGTGCTCCCTTGTTTTTTGTTCCTAAAAAGGATGGGGGGGGGGTTGCGGCCATGTATCGATTACAGGGGACTTAATGCGGTAACGATCAAGAATAGATAAGCACTCCCTCTAATTCCTGAACTACTGAACTAGTTACAAGGAGCAAAAATCTTCACAAAGCTAGATCTTTGAGGAGCTTACAATTTGGTCCAAATTCGTCAAGGAGACAAATGGAAGACGGTGTTTCAAACTCGATATGGTCATTTTGAGTACCTGGTAATACCGTTTGGCCTTGCCAATGTTCCAGCGACCTTTCAGCAATGATGTGTAGCAAGAATGAATGCTTTGCCTACGATGATTCTGGAAGGGCGATGCTTAGCTGTACCATTTGGCCTTCATCTGTGCCCATTGATTTAATTGAAGCTGAAACAGTGGGGCATATACTTTTTGAATGCAAGCTCTATCAGGCTCTAAGGCTGCAGTACTTTGTGTCTTTTTTGGACAGATATCCAGGGGAGAGCAATTTTGAAACTTCTTTTAATTTTTCTGGCCGACTTATCATCAGAACTTACATATGCGGTGGCCAAATTTTTGGCCCAGGCCATCAACAAGAGAGAACAATTCTTGAAGTTTAAGTCTTTATAGATTAAGTTATTGTGCAGCCTGAGGCTGGAAAGTGTTTTGTTAATTAACTTATTCTTGGGTATATATGAAGCTTGTTTATGTAATTTTGTGTTTATGTGTAAATTATTTTAGGAAGGAAGGGGGATTTTTGCATCGATATTACGTGCATTATAGTTATATATGTTTTTTATGTCTTGTAAGTGTGAGCACAATATTGTTCTAAGATTTTAAATTTTATTTTGGCAATGGCCTTTCGGCTATGCTACTGATAAATTTGATTGATTGATTGATTAATGATGTGTTCTGGGACATCCTGGATGTTTATGTGATAGCCTACTTAGACAACATTCTAATATATTCCTCTACAGAAATGGAGCACGTAAAACACATGACAATGGTATTACAGAAATTATGCCACCACCAATTATTTTGCAAAGTGACAAAAGGTGCATTTCATGTGGACACCATAGAATTCTTGGGATTTGTCATCTCGCCCGGCGGTGTGGAGATGGATATGAAGAAGGTGGAGGCCATCTTAGCATGGATCGCTCCCCCCTCGGTAAAAGCCCTGCAACGTTTCCTTCCACGAATTACTACCGGCAATATATTCCTAATTACGCTAGACTTACACAACCCTTGACTAAGCTGTAGCGCAAAGGGGCCACGTATGAGTGGGCTGAGCAACAGAATTCCTTCCTTGCTTTAAAGGTGGCATTCACGAGAGCGCCTATTTTACAACACCCAGATTTCGAGAAGCCATTCACAGTGGAGAGAGACTGATACATCCAATGAGGCCTTAGGAGCCGTACTCTTGCAACCCGGTCCTGACGAAACAAAACTGTTGCCCTGCGCATTTTATTCTAGACAACTGTCCAGCGCTGAAAAAAATTACACAATCTTGGACTGGAAATTGTTGGCTATTAGGGCCTCCTTTGAGGCATGGTGTCACTACCTGGAAGGGGCAAAGTACCCGGTCACCGTGATCACGGATCATAAGAATTTGACATATTTGCAGACGGCTCCAATATCCAACGTGAGACACGGGCATTGGGCCTTGTTTTTTGCTCGTTTTACTTTTATGATACAATACCAGCCAGGACAACAAAACCTTCTTGCTGATGCACTATCCCGCTGTACAGAAGTTGGGGAACTGCCAGCCAGTCGAGGAGAACTACTCCTCAAGAGGAAAACCTTTGCAGCCGCTAGTCTATCCCGCACCCATTTGCAATACCTGTCTAACCAAGATCAAACTTTACTGTGAACACTTAACTGTCAACAACAACAGGGACTATATCACCACAAGGGAAAGACAATAGTACCCAAGAGGGCCCGACGGCGGGCGTTGTGGAGCCATCACGACGCTCCTCTGGCCGGACATCCAGGAGTCAAACGCACCTACGATCGCCTACAGCGACATTATTGATGGCCAGGCATGAAAGAAGACATCATACAGTACGTGCAAGCATGCACTATATGTGCCCGAACCAAGGTCACTCGTCGCCAACCCTAGGGATTCCTACACTTCGCCCCGTTACCGCAGGGTCCTTGGTAACGGATCGGGATGGACTTCATCGTGGACCTCCCCCCTTCGCATCAGTGTACCACTGTCCTTGTGATATTGGATCATTTTACGAAGCTCGTTCATTTTGTCAACTGCCAAGGACTCCCTCAGCAAGCCAAACTGCTCACCTTTTATTACAGCAGGTAGTCAAACTACATGGAGTACCCATGGAGATTGTCTCGGACTGAGGAATGCAATTTACTTCCCGCCTCTGAAAGGCCTTGTTGTGAGACCTTCAGATCAAGCGTAGCTTGACCACCGTGTACCATCTGCAAGCGAATGGCCAAGTGGAACAAACTAACCAAACACTGGAGCAGTACCTTAGATGCTATGTGGATTACCTACAGGATGACTGGTATGAGCTCCTTCCCCTAGCGGAATTTGTGTATAACAACACTTTAAACGCCTCCATCGGAGCTTCGTCATTTTTCATCCCTTATGGTTATCACCCGTATCTGTATCCCAGATCTTGAACCCTTCACCGTTCCTGCAGCAGGCACTATAGTTACGCAAATATGACAGGCCCATGCCCACACCAAAACCATGTCTATCCTAACACGACAACGATACAAGCAACATGCAGACTGCCATCGGCGGCCAACCCCAGAATACACACCCAAGACTTTGGTATGGATAGATCGACGATACTATCCCTCCAACCAACCCTCATCCAAATTGGATTATAGATATATGGATCAGTTTCCCATCAAACGGAAAATCAGCAATGTTGCCTATACTGTGGAACTACCCCCATAATACCATATCCACCCTTCCTTTCACGTCTCCCTCTGGAAACCCACAGTTGTAACCCCAGCTACTGCAAACGAAGACCACGAAAACCCTCCGATAGCCATGTACTCTTGAGTACGAAGTACATGAAATCCTAGATTCTCACTTTCGAAGAGATCAGCTGTACTATCTCATAGATTGGGAGGGATACAGCCTGTCTGATAGATCATGGGAAAAGGCGTCCGACGTTCATGCTCCAAGATGGATACGACACTTTCATTATCGTCATCCCCTGAAACCTGCACCCCTTGCCATACGATGCCCCTGGAGAGGGGGTACTGTCAGGCCCGCTGCCACCGCTCCAACAGAGCCCGCATCAGAAAACACATCGCCGCCAGGACCACAAGCAGCGGCAAGACCCAACGGTGCAGCTGAAGGCACTTTCCTCCACCCCGATGCTCCTGACCCGGCCGCCGTAGACACGCCTCCTCCAGCACCACCACGGCGTTCAGAGTGCCTGCGCCAGCGTGCTCTGCAAACCAAAAGGAGATTAAAGGAGGGCTCTGCCTTCCTCTAGTTGCCGGTGATCAGTGCCTATGCCTGTGATACTGGCCCTTTGGATTCCCTGCTTCTGGATCCCTGACCTGGAGAGTGAGAGAGAGAGAGGGTACGAGTGTGTGGAGTGTGGATGGAGTATAACGTAAGTACCTGAACCTGACCTGTGATACCCCTACATCTGATACCCTTCTGTGTGCCCTGGGTTCCCCCTGCCTGTGTGTGTGTCTTATCCCCCCCCCTTCCTGTTCTCCCTGGGCATCACGCACACACCCCTCCCAACACACCTTCTCCGTCCCCATACCCTTGGCCCTGGTTCCGGTGTGGGAGGTTTTCTTGTGCTGTGTGGTGCCTCGTGTGTGGGCGCATCCCCCTGCGGGGTCTGGTGTTGCACTTCGCCTCCTTATGATGATCTAGACTGGGGATACATCTCCCAGAAGCCAATTACGATCCTGAGGGATATATTTCAGGCAAGTGTCTACTGCCACAGGAGACCAAACCTTTCCCTTCCCTTGAACACCCCCCCCCCAATTCCTCACAGTGGAGTGCAGGATTTAGTGCGAGGGGTAACGGTGCTGGAGACACTGGGCAATAGTGATCATAATATAATCAAATTTGACATGCCAAAAAAAACCACTACGGTAGCATATAACTTTAGAAACTATGTAACTAGGGGAACTATGTAAAAATGAGGAAACTAGTTAGAGGGAAACTTAAAGGAGCAGTTGTAAGAATTAAATGTCTACAGGCAGCATGGAAACTATTTAAAAACACTATCTTGAAAGCTCAGATTAAATGTATTCCACAAATTTAAAAAGGAAGGAAGAGGACCAAACGTCTGCCTGTGTGGCTAAATGGTGAGGTGAAGGAGGCTATTGCAGCCAAAAAGGCATCCTTTAAAAAATGGAAAGAGAGTCCCAATAAGGTAAATAGGGAAGAGTATAAGCATTGCCAAAGTAGATGTAAAAAGTTAATAAGGCAGGTTAAAAAGGAATTTGAGGAGCAACTTGCTAAAGATGCTAAAACTAATAATAAAAACTTTTTCAAGTACATCAGAAGCAGGAAACCTGCTAGAGAGTCAGTTGGGCCGTTAGATAACCAGGTGGTGAAAAGGGTGCTTATGGAGTAAAAGGACATTGCAGAGAAGATGAATGAGTTCTTTGCTTTGGTCTTCACTGCAGAGGATGTTGGGGAGATACCCACACCAGAACCTTACTTTGTAGGTGATGAATTGAAAGAGCTGTCACAAATCAACGTGACTCTGGAGGGGGTTCTAGAGCAAATTGACAAACTAAATACTAACAAATCCCCAGGACCAGATGATATTCACCCCTGAAAATGCAGACCTACTATTAGTAATTTGTAACCTATTGCTAAAATCTGCCACTGTACCTGAGTACTAGAGGGTGGCAAATGTAACCCCGATATTTAAAAAAGGATCCAGAGGTGATCCTGGAAACTACAGACCAGTAAACCTGACATCAGTGCTGAGCAAAATGGTGGAAACTATCATTAAGAACAGAATCACTGGCCATGTTGATAAACATGGCTTAATGGGGAAGCGTCAACATGGATTTAGCAAAGGTATGTCATGCTTCACTAATCTGTTGGAATTCTTTGAGGGTGTAATAAGGATGCAGACAAGGGAGACCCGGTAGATATAGTGTACCTGGATTTCCAGAAAGCATTTCATACGGTCCCACGTAAAAGACTCTTGAGAAAATTAAAAAGTCATGGGATAGGAGGTAGTGTCTTACTGTGGATCAGCAACTGGTTAAAGGATAGGAAGCAAAGTGTAGGACTGAATGGTCTGTTTTCATAATGGAGAGATGTAAAAAGTGGTGTGCCTCAGGGATCTGTATTGGAACCGGTGCTGTTTAATGTATTCATTAATGATCTGGAAATGGGCATTAAAAGTGAGGTGATCAAATTTGCAGATGACACCATGGTAGTTAAAACACGAGCAGACTGTAAAGAACTGCAACAGGATCTTACGAGACTGGGCATCTAAATGGCAGATGAGATTTAATGTGAACAAATGGAAAGTGATGCACATAGGGAAAAATTATCCAGACTATGAGTACACAATGCTGGGTACTAAACTAGGAGTTACCATTCAGGAAAAAGATCTGGGAGTGATTGTGGACAATACACTAAAATCCTCAGCCCAGTGCGCAGCAACAGTCAAAAAAGCAAACAGAATATTAGGAGTTGTTTGCAAAGGGATGGAGAATAAAACAGAGTCATAATGCCTCTATACAAGTCAATAGTGCCGACTGCCCCTGGAATATTGTATGCAGTTCTGGTCGCCCCATCTCAAAAAAGACATAGATGAACTAGAAAAGGTACAGAGAAGAGCAACAAGAATGATAAAGGGTATGGAACGGCTTCCGTACAAAGAGAGGCTTGACAATCTGGGTCTCTTCAGCTTAGAGAAGAAAAGACTGAGAGGGGACATGATAGAGGTTTATAAAATCTTGAGTGATATGGAACGAGTAGATAGGAAGCGGTTATTTACCCTCTCAAATAGTACTAGAACTAGGGGACACTCCATGAAACTAGCTGCTGACAGATTTAAAATAAATAAAAGGAAGTACTTTTTCACTCAACGCATAATTAACTTATGGAATTTGTTGCCCGAGGACGTTGTCAAGACCAGTAGTATAGCTGGTTTAAAAAAGGACTGGATAAGTTCTTGGAGAGTAGGTCCATTAATGGCTGTTAACCAAGTCGCGTACGGGATGAGCTTCTTACTGTTGGGAGCTGGGAGTGAACAATGGGGAATGGATTGCCCATTGTGACAGTTGGTTCTCCTCCCATGCGATCGAGAATTCCCACTGTCAGAGGACAGGATGCTGTACTTGATGGACCATTGGTCTGACTCAGTATGGCATAAGAACATAAGAAGTGCCATACTGGGTCAGACCAATGGTCCATCTAGCCCAGCATCCTGTCTCTGACAGTGGCCAATCATGGTGGCTTGGGAGAAGCACCCAACAGGTCACAATGGGGGATCCATTCCCAGTTGTTTCCCCCCCAGCTCCCGTCATGTTCCCTGATCCTGTCTGGCTAATAGCTGCTAATGAATCTATCTTCCAGAAACTTGTCCAAACTCACTACTTACGTTTTTATGTTGTGACTCAGCAATGCTGTTTCATCCATGACATGTAGCTGCCCAGATCTTGTCCAGGCACATAGGAATGGTTTCAAGCGGTGCCTGGACCGTCACTTGGAGATTCTTGATTTCAGTGCACACAACCGGTGCCTGTTTCGCTTAGGGCCTGCATGCCTGTGTGATCTGTCATTTTTTCAAGCTGTGGAACCATAGAGTATAGGCTTAAGTGTTTTGCTGAACATCTCTTTGAGAAGGTCATGGAATCTAGGCCAATGCAGCTTTGGAAACTTGCTCCTCTTAGCCAACCAAGATGTCTCCACCTGCCCCAGAATATGTGCTGATTCCCTATCAGCACATATTCCTTCATCCCTAGGAATTTTCTCAAAATCAAGGTCTCGGACTCCTCAAAATCTCTGTAGCCCTCTTCAGAGCACATGACACAAGTTGGAGGAATCCTCTAGGGGCGCATACTACTGGGCCCTTCCTAGGTGTCCCTGTTTCCTGGGTGCTATAGCACGCTGGTGAGCCCTTCCAAAGGTGCTGCAGTTCTGATTCCAGCACCATCTTCATCTCAAAGGGAAACAATTCTGAAGAAAACCTCAAAGCAGCCAGCTCTTTCAGAGGGATGCTGACACAGTCCAGAAGAAACATTGGCATTTGTCAGACTCTTTAACACTAACACCACCAAGGATCCCTTCGAGGCCAGTTTTTCTTATAAATGCTGAGGGTCTTTGCTCCCCCAATGAATTGATGCTGGGGAAATGCTTCCCATCTTTCATACTCTTGGACTTGGATTTTGACTTGGAGAAGAGAGTCCTGCACCAATCTCCTCCCTCACCCAATAGCCACTAAAATACGCGTATTGAGTATTCATGTGCAGTTCTGATTGCCCCGTCTCAAAAAAGATAGAGTAGATCTGGAAAAGGTGCAAGAAGGGCAACACAATTTATCAAAGGCATGGAATGGCTTCTGTGTGAGGAGAGGCTTGATGGACTAGGGTTCTTCAGCTTGGAGAAAAGACAACTGGCAGGAGAATCATGAGTGCTGTGGAATGAGTAAATAGGAGGCTGCTGTTTACCCTCTTAAATAATAATAGAACCAGGGGACACTCCATGAAAGCTAACTGGCAGCAGCATTTAAAAATTATTATTATTATTTTATTTTAATAAGGAAGTATTTTTTTATTCAGTGCACAATTAATTTGTGGAACTTGTTCCCAGAGGAAAATGAAAAAGACAATAGTGTAGCTGGGTTTTTAAAGAAGGATGGAATAAATACTTGGAGGATAGGTCCACAAGTAGTCAAATTGGTTGAGGAACATAAGCTCTGACTGTCAGGAGCTAGGAGTAAATAGCAGGGAAGGGACGACTCTAGTATGACTTGCTATGAAATTCTCGGAAACAGCTGGAGGTGGCCACTGTCAGAAACAGGATGCTAGGGTGGATGGACTAATGGTAAGGCCACTTGCCCACCTTAAGAGATACGGTGGGGAATCTCCTAGTGGAATCCTGGCAGCCAAACTCACGAGTAGCTCTGGGCGTGAGGGGATTACACATCATCAGGCGCGTCCAGCCTTGTCATCAAAATCCAGCCCTGTCATCCATCAGAGAAATCGCCGTAGGATGTGTTTGATGATGCTTTTACCCCCATGCCCATGTTCAGAGTTGCTAGTGAGTTTGGCTGCTGGGAGTCGTTCCCTACCCCCCCCCCCCTCCTCAGCGTCCCCAGTATCTCTGTAGTGTGGGCAAGTTGCCTGTGTATGGCACTTACATTCTTAAAACGCACATAGGACATGTTGAATGGATGCTAAGAAACTAGCCCTGCAAGGTATTTGAAGACGCTCCACTAGGCCCTGTTTACCTGCGAGACCGCGTAACTCCCCGGGTTCTGGATCAGCCCCTGCGGTTGGCTGGGGGCACGCTGTTAGAGGTTCCCGGGTGTCTCAGGGGGGCCACACAGAGCAGGGTGTTCTCAGTCGCTGCGCCGCGTCTGTGGAACTCCCTCCCGGTGGGGGCGCAATTGGCCCCGGACCTTCCGGCCTTCCAACAGAACTGCAAAACATGACTGTTGTATCAGGCATTTGGCGAGGGGGAGAGTGGAGTGGGTAGGGATGAGGGGTAGGGTTGAGGGGGAGGGGGTGTTTTTATGCTGTTTAAAATTGTTCAAGTGTTTTTATATTGTTGTTTTTATGGTTTTGTTAGCTGCTCTGAGCCACTGAGGTGGGGAGACCAGAATAAAAATTGGTTAAATAAATAAATTAATACATTTGAGTTTCCCCATAGAGCACTTTGAGTTGTGCATTCCTAAGGCACATACAACTATGGGGCATTTGCAGGGCAGCCACTTAGAGGCCTCTACACACTTTTACCAGGTTCTAGGGCAGAGTAGATAGTGTCAATGCTCTGTTTTGACCTCAATTAAATTCTTTAAAAATAACTTTAATTAGTGTTTTTTTGTAAACACCCCTTTGCCCCATCAATGACCAGTTCTTCTAATTTGGAGTCTTTTGAGTATTCAGAAAAGTTTAAGGTTTGATAATGCATTGTAACTATCCATTGAAAAAAAACCTAAGTGATATAACGATCATCTGATGGTTTCTATTATTAACAGTTTCACTGCTATTCTTATATAAAGTACCATTATACTAGAAGTAAATTATCTTTCTTCCAGGCTTTCAAGTATCACACATTCCCAAAGCCTAGCTGTATTATCTTGTGTCTGGCTGTGCTGTGGGAAGACTACAGACTTTTGCCGGCAACTATGGTTTTAGGCAAGTCACCTTCTGATATGTTCAGGTACTCCTGTGATTTTTATCACTGTAGTGTCAGTGCACCTAATGGTTGTTATTACACAATATCCTTTGAGTTATATAGGTCCCATCTTACAGATGATGAGGGCAACAGAGTCTGAGAGATAGTGGTGTGCTCAAGATTATCCTTTGAGACCATGACTGAGCTGGGATTTGAATGGTGGCCTCCTAGCTCCAAGTCCTGTGTGGACTATGCTAGTTCTTTACCTACTGCCATGCTGAATCATGCATATGCATGAGTTTCTTGGAGGTATTATTGGAAATTGGCAATGCAGGCGGTGTGGGCAACAGCACAAAGTGAGGTGTGACTTACCACCACCACCCTCCCTCACCTGCAGCTAGCTGCACCTGATTCCTCTCATGCAACTGCAAACACCCCAAGCTGCAAGTTTCTTCCACCCCCATGAGACCCATTTTCTAGTTGTACTTCAACCCATCAGCAGCCAAACCATCACCTAGCCTTCATTAGCTAGTGCGCCCTGTCTTCCAAGAGTTCTCTTCTGTCCAGAAGCACCAGCACGCAACTAGCCGCAGCCTTTCCAAAAGCCCCAAGAACCCGCCCCCTTTAACTATTCCCTGACACACTGACTCGATAGACATCCTTAAGCCCCCCACTCACTGTTCTCAGCCTAAACTGCCAGTCTTCAAATCTGCCATGCCACTGCTTTAGGAGGGGGTTATTAACTTAACTATATGGCTATATGCAAATAAGTTGTAAATATGCAAATTGGGATCATAAATAATTTGCATAAAATGTCACACACGGGGAACAGAAGCACTTGGCAGCTATGTTTCTTTCCATATTACATTTCTTTTAGCATCACAGACCATCAACTTGATTGCTTTCTTTGTTGCATATCTACTGCTGGCTAATTCTTTGACATTTTTACAGTATCTCATAAACCTTTTTGTGTTACAGTATCTTTCTGCTCAGATGCCTTTCTTTGTTTCCTTTTTCCATTTTACCCTTTTCTCTGGGATTCATTTTATATCTGTCTCCAGAGGATTGCTATGTATCTGTAGCTGTATCGTGCCTTCGACACCTATTTATTTTTATTTTAGGTAGCAGCAATAATGTTTACTTTGTTGTTCTTTATGATTCTGTATTGTTGGGTAGGTGCTTGCTATCGGGTATTATAATTTTTCACGTACATGTTCACCCAACCAAGAGCCACTATAAAATAATTTTAAGATGACAAACACAGAAGCTAGGGAAAAATGACAGGAAAACATACCATATGTCGCTTATATCTAGCCACAAATGGGAATTAAGAAAGCCATTAAAATGACTCCCCATTGTGTCCAGTAATTGAAGGTCATATCATGCTATGTTTCTCTGTTTAGTCTGATTTTTCCCCGCTTTGGTTTTATTAGCTAGTGTGAAAAGCTTAGTACTCTTCTGAGGTGGTTTATGATACAATTTAATTTTTATATTGCATTGCTCACACAAACATATTGCAATACATAGCAGTTACAAACTGGAAATATGTGGTTTTCTTGCCTACTATAAATAGCCTGAAGATTTTCTACAGTCTGTAGAATTAAATACAATGACTGCCCTAAAATTTAGTTTGTTGATCCAGGGACCTGAACCTTGGTAAAAACGTAATTCTCATTAGCTACCATAGCTGTTCTGTCTGGATAATGATTTCACACCTTGATTGTTTGCATTGGTCAAAATATTTTGATAATTGTTATATTCCCCACATGTTCTGTTTGGTAATGTGGGGCTAACAATACCTGCATCGTTTCTAAATGAGTGCTCCTAAAGAGCTGGGCAGGTGGTAATGCAGTGATGATGGATTTCCCAAACCATGCTAGCATAGAAAAACAAATGCAAGTGAATGGAGAGGCTCCCACTGCCTTCAGTGCGAGCTGGACCAAGCTCTGGGACCATTGTCAAATAATCATGTTTATTATAATTATTTAAATAGTGCCAGCAATGTGCCTGGTACTGAACAGTTGTGATAAGAGGCAGGTCCCTAACCTGAAGAGCTTACGTTCGAATGGACAAGGTGAGGGTGGCAAAGAGGAGAGAGACTTTAGGAGAGACAAGGACACATTGATGAAGTTGAGAAGTTCCAGCTGCACGTATTGGGGGTGGGGGCGGGGGCGGGATCCCGAGCATAGATAGTTCTAAACAAAGAATCTTGCAGAGGAAGTGACTGTATTAATTAACACACTGAGACCTAACAAAGCTCTAGCTGGTGACTGTATCACGGCAGAAGTTATAAAAGCTAGTAGAGAGTGGTGTTATCCACTGTTAGCGAATCTTTTTACACAGATTAATAAAACCAAACGAGTTCCCCGCAAATGGGGAGAAAGTAGTATTATCCCACTTTTCAAAAAGGGTGACCCAAGGGATCCAAGTTGCTACCACCCGATCAGTTTGCTTCCCATAATTGGGAAAATTTACGCCAAAGTCCTATTGAAACATCTGAATAATTGGGTGTTTAATAACAACCTAATTCCAGAGGAGCAATTTGGATTCCATAAGGACTGCTCCACAATAGATAACTGTTTTATACTATTGCACATTATAGAGAAGTATGTCCAGATAAGTGAGGGGCATCTGTATTTAGCATTCATTAATATGAAAAAAGCCTTTGACTCAGTGCCGAGAGGAAAGCTTTGGAGGAAATTGTCACTTCTGGGTATAGATGAGGAACTGCTGGATTTGATTATCCAATTACACACAGACAATCAGGCGCGAATCAGGTTGGGAGCGCACTATTCTACCCCATTCCCAATCTCTAGAGCGGTAAGGCAGGGCTGTGTTCTTTCCCCTCTGCTATTCAGCATTTTCTGAGCGATTTCATTGATGTGCTGTTGACTGAGAGGTGCCACCCACCAAAAGTTAAGGATAGGGTGGTAATATCACTTTTGTACGCAGACGATATTGTCTTGCTTTCCCAGACTAGACGGGGATTACAAAAACAAATTCGAAACTTACTGGAATGCTGCAAGGAGAATGGGCTAACGGTAAATTCCAAAAAGTCCCATATCATGGTTATGGGTAGGAGGGAGCACAATCAGCGTTGGCTCATAGAAGGGAATGAGTTCCATCAGACTGATTCTTGCATTTATCTGGGAATTACCTATTCTGGTAATTGTAAATGGAAAGGCACAGGAAACAGGTAGTGCTTAAGACAACTGCGGCTTATAAAGGAATTCTTAGGTTTGCTGCAAAATCCCCAGGAGTTGGTATTTCTCTCATTCTGAAAGTATATAGGGCCAAAGTACAGCAACTAATGTCCTATAGTGCTGAGGTAATTCAAATGGAAGGTTTGAAAGTCCTTGAGGTCATTCAAAACAAGTTTTTTCTTGGCCTATTGGGTGTTCCGTAGAGTGTCCCAGGAACGGTTGTAAGGGCAGAGACTGGCACGGTGCAAATGGCTTGTATCGGAAGGCAGATTTGCCTCCGATACTGGTCTAAGCTATGTGCCCGGAGTAGTACCAACTTGACAACCCTCTGTTTGAGGGAGAAGTTAGACTGTGGAAGTTCGGTCTCTTATTCATGGTTAGCTCAAGTTTTGGATTGCTTAAGGAATATGGGTCTAATGTTTCTGCTGTATGGAGGCCAAATAGCACCCCTCAGAGGAAATTGATGGCTCAGAGAGCCCTAGATATAGCAAATCAGGAGGATCTGGCGGCAGTGGCCACATGGAAACCAGCACCCTTTTATCCTCTCCTTAAAAGAGTACACAAGTTTGAAGCGTATCTCGATAAGCTACAAGACAAGGCATTATGCAGAGCATACATGCAATTACGCTTGCAATTATTTAGTTCGGCTGTGTTATCGGGCCGGTATAGAGGAATACCTCACCAGAACTGGATTTGCCCTTGCTCGGAAGGTGAGGTTGAGGATTTGTTACACGTCCTCTTTCCTTGTCCCCTGTATGAGACGATAAGGCATTTATGGCTGAATCCGCTAGATAAGGGAAAGGAATATATTCCAATAACCAGCAGAGTTGCATATTTATTGGATGCAAGGGACGAGTCTGTCATGAACTCTGTTGCCTCTTTTGGCTTTTTGGCAGCAAAGATAAGAGGAGGAATAAGTTCATGATTCCTCCTTTGGGGTTATAATTTCACACTGGAGTGTGATGTAATATATTTAATATCTAAATTGGAGCACAACAGGAAATATTTTCGATTTTGCTTTTTGCACTGTATTGTATTATTGTTATTCCTCGTTGTGTCTGTTTTGTATTTGTTTTATGTGATTTTTGTGACCATGGCGGAAGCTAGTGCCATAATAAAATAATCTATTTATCCAAACAAAGAATCTAGGAGGATGAGGAGAAAAGGAAAGCCTGACGGAAGAGGCAGCATGGGAGAAGGGGCAAAGACAGTTTAGGGCACAGAAGACTCTGGAGCTGATGGGAATAATAGCAGAAGAGGAGCGACATTCCCTAGATGGGAATGGAGTGGGAAATAAGGTCAGAAAAATAGGGAGGAGCAAGGTCATGTAAAGCCTTGATGGTGATGAAGACAAGTGCCATGGATTTCAGTGACTCCGAGCAATGTAGTAACACTACTTACTTACTTTCATTAATTATTATCATCTTCCAGCACTGCCTAGCAGTGTTACTCAGGTTCCCAAACTTTTTGCTTGTGTGACTACATTTTGAAACTTAAATATAATCTTGAGATTTATTTATTTATTTTTAAAACTTATATGCCGCCCCCTCCTGCCTCAGGCATCTCGGGGCGGCTCACATCATTTAAAAACATATTAAAATATACAATAAACAGCAATTAAAACAATAGAAACCCATCCCTACCCACCCTAACCCACCCCACCTCCCTCGGGAAATGCCTAGAGGAACAGCCAGGTCTTACAATGTCTGCGGAAAGAGGGGAGGTCAGTAATCAAGCAGACCTCCAACGGGAGAGAGTTCCACAGCCGCGGCGCAGCCACGGAGAATTCCTTCCTTATGGTGGAAACCCGGGGGACCCTGAGGAGGACACCGACGGCAGGGGCCAATCCCAGACCCGGAGGGTCATCATCATCATATTTTTATTTATATCCCACACTCTCCTGACCTCAAATCAGCTCGAGGTGGCTCACAACAACAACAAAATAACATTACTGGGTTATATCCCACACAGGGGACCCAGAACACAATAATATATTAAATAACATTACTGAGTTATATCCCACACAGGGGACCCAGAACACGATAATACAGTACAACAGCTCAATCAACCCTTAAATACCCATCCCAAACCCATCACGGTTCATCACACACAATTAAACATAGCATTCCCCTCAAAGGTTCATACTGGTCCCATCTCCATACCGCTCCTTGCTCACACCAGGGAGTTGGCTCCGTACTATTCTTTCTTCCATCCCGTGCTGCCACCAGGAGATGTCCTTCATCTCCACCCCTCTCTCACCGGGGGGAGAGTCCCTCTTTACCGTATGCTCCTGCCATTTGTCAGTTTCAAAGATTGAACAAGTGCTGCACCTGAAGGGTCTTCAAGAAAGTGCTCCAGAGAAGCCTCCAGGTGTATGCCTCTCCAACGTTCCATCTCCACTCTCCTCCAGGGAAGATGAACTTGGAAATGCCCTTTTAGTCCTGACAATCTGATTGTGCTGTACTGTACCAGAATGAACATGGCATAGCATCCCAAAGAGAGACGGGCCTTTCAGTAGTTTCTACTCCCCTCTTGGTAGTCTGCAACTGCCTGTTGCAAGTCCTGGGCAATCTCAGCCACAACCTGCAGACCAAGGATAACAGCATCAAATCTTCCCCATCCAACCCTCAAAAGGGGCATTCATAATGCTTCAAAAAACCCACTGTCTGAATGTGTCCATAGGTACCCTCACTCTGAAAGTAATCCTAGCAGCAAAAAAAAAAAAAAAGGTGAGGCGGTCCTGTAGGTAGGTGGGGCCCAAGCTGTTTAGGGCTTTAATGGTCAACACCAACACCTTGAATTGGGCCTGGAAAACTATCGGCAGCCAGTGGGACAACCTCCCCCAAAGGCTGCATGTACACTCCTGACAACCTCCCACAAAGGCTGCATGTACATATTGAACAAGAGAGGGGATAAGATGGAACCCTGCAGAACCCCAAACATGAGGCCTCAGGGGGAAGATGAAAACTCCCCCGGGACCATACGCTGAGTTCTCCCAGTCAGGAAAGAGCAGAACCATTCAAGAACAGTCCCGCTAATCCCTACCCGGTCCTGCAGCCGAGTCACCAGCAACTCATGATCAACAGTATCAGATACAGCCGAGAGATCTAACAGGATCAACAGGGTCGAGCGACCCTGGTTCAACTCACTGGAGAGATTGTAAGCCAAGACCACAAGCACAGTCTCCATGCCATAACCCGGATGAAAGCCCGACTGTGAGGGATCAAGAAAGATGATCACAAACGTCAACAGAGATTAACTCAGTCAGGGCCGGACCCAGGGTTTGTGAGGCCATGTTGCCAAGCTGGCGAGTTGCAGGAGGGTGCGGGATATAAATGTTTTGTAAATAAAAATAAAATAAAAAATAAAAAAATGTGCAAAGCCTTGGCGCGGGGCCTAATTTGCATAATTAGACCCCACCTAATTATGCAAATGTGTAAATTTACATAGAATTTACTCCCTCTGAACAGGAAGGATTCCCATTCTCCACCCCTCTGAGCAGCCATAGAGACATATGGCCTCCCCATGCGTCTTCCCCCTTCACCCCAGTTTGGCACCCCTTGGCTGCCTTACCTGGCACTCAGCCAAGTGGCCATAGACAAGCATGGCCTCCCAATGCTTACCCCCCACCTCCCCAGCCAAGCGTCTACCACCACTCCCCAGGAGTGGTCTGACTGTAGGGGCAACTGGGCAAGCAGTGAGGCAGGCACAGAGAGACTGACTGCGTCTGTTGCCTTACTGGGGGAGAGGGGGTGAGCTTAGACAGCCTGGCCTCCAGAGCCTGTTGCTTCCTGCTTCTGATGCCGCCTGTGCCTTGTGCATGCACACGGCGTGACCAGTCGAGAGGCGCTGCTATCAAACACACAAAACACCTAAAATGCAGCCAGCCTATTAAGCGCATTATGCCATGAAGATATATATATATATATATATATATATATATATATATATATATCT
>QEPC01001916.1:4210119-4225096 GCA_003113815.1 Sphenodon punctatus | reverse complement strand
GCCACGCTTGCCTGCTGCAGATTTCCCTTTAAATCTCCCTCCGGTGGTTGTGTTGTTGCTGGTTGCCTGGCAGCGACGCTGCGTGCATTGTCCACGGCTGGGGCTCGTTTCCTTTGGTTCTGCCCGGGGATTGGCATCTAGACCTTACTTTTTGTTGTTTCCCAGTGGGGATCTCTTTGACCACGCTTTCCGGGATTTTGCGCCGGGGAGCCCGGGAAGCATGGTTGAAATTGACCCCATGTGGGTATTGAGCGTGATGAACATCTGGCGCATGCTGAACAGACGTTCAGGGCTCTTTGGCCCCGCCGCGGGATTGAGCGTGGTTCACTGTGGTTGAACGTGATCTCGTAACGTCTGAAATCACCCATAGGCAAACTGGCCAGGGGTCCACCAATCAGAATGAAGTTTGCCTCTTGCCAAGTGATGACACTAAAGAAAGATGTTTTTGGTTATTCATTCATTTATTTATTTATTTATTTATTTTTATTTATTTATCATTTTTCTACCCCTCCCCCTTCTGCTCACAGAGGAGCTCGGGGCAGCTTACAAAATACAGTACATAGATAAAAACATAATAAAAACACACACGGAGAATGTCATTAAACATTAAAATACTAAAAATAAACTAAAAGGGCAGAGAACTCCCCCTTCCCAACCCACCCCACGCTACCCGTCTCCCTCTCCAAAGGCCCGGCGGAATAGCCAGGTCTTACACTGTCTTCGGAAAGAGGGGAGGTCCAGGGCCAGGCTGGTCTCCATCGGGAGGGAGTTCCACAGCCTGGGAGCGGCCACCGAGAACGCCCTCCCCATCGTCGCCACAATTACTTATTCCTCTGAATGGTGTATTTAGGTATAATTTGAAGCCAAATTCCCTAATTAAATACATTATTCTTAATGTCTTTAGTCTCTAATTTCTCCCCTAGATTTCCTACTCTATACAGAATTCTTTTTTTAAAATATCTTAAAACAATTTGGAATTTACATTGGGAAATATGTTGATTAATACTACTCCAACCGACAGCCTTAAAACCCCTATTTAGCTTAAAAATTAAACCTATTTCAACAATTGAGATATGATTGAAACAATAAAACACCTTTTCCGCAGGGTGCCGATGTTTCTCTGTTATCAATATTATAGCCTAATCATTAATTGAAAACCTGTTTTCAACTCATTTAATGTTATGAGAAACTGTTTTGACCCAAACAGTTCAAAACTGTTCAATACAACAAACTATGATCAATTGGCAAGTAAGTTATTATTAAAGAGCAAGTAATCAATAATGGACCATAAATACATATTATATCCAAAAAGGTAGACAGCGCCTTATTAGAAACCAGTGTCCATACTGTAAAATACCGCTAGAGGACCCCATGTGATACCATAACTTCCAATTGCTTCCAACCATGTTTACTACATTCCAAACCTCATAAAGTCAAAACAAAATAGCTGGCGCAAGGACTTTTACGTAACCCATAACAAGATAATATTCAGTGAAAGGCCAAAGTGTTTACTGCTAGTTGTACAGCATGCTATAGGTCGCAAGAAAGGAAAACAACGGAAAGAAAAATGGATTCCATGGCCTATTCTGAAACATGAACACTTTAAATCTATGATGGATTTTATCCATAGTTAGGACGGAAAAGTAAATCTCAGACCTGAGTAGACCCGATAAGGAACCGCTCTCTTAGCTGGGCACTTCCTGGGCACCCCAGTTAATCCAGGTTGCTTTCAGCAAACAAGATGGCTAAAAGATGTCACCTGTTTTAAAGGCTGTGTCTTCTTTTGCTATACCAGTGCCCACTAAACAAAATACCTACTGCTTGGGGTCAAAGAACCCACCTATATATATATATTAAAAGTAAATAGTTTAAACGCATTGACAGAATTTAACAGAAGCACCAACAAAACAGGGTTTGCTTCAATTTCTTGGCATACAGCCAAGTATGTAAACAAGATAAACCAAAGTACACTTTTAATAAACATCTTTCAGCACAGAAATAATGACACCAAAACTGACCCGTCTTTCAGAAAAATGGGTTCAGTCTTTGGGCTTAATTTATTTTTTTTAAGGCCTATTTTTTTTTCTGGCTACAGAGTTGTTGTAGAACTGTTTCTCTCAGGTTTTATAAAATAGGAGTGCATGGCAATGCTCCCCTCCTCTACAAGGTAATGGAAATATAAGCTGATGCTTTGTTTTGTTACTGTGAAGATGAATAAAATGCTAAACCCAAAGTTTAGCCACTAAGCCGTATTTGTAGCTTTGCTACAGCTAGCAAACGGCCATGCAATATGCTGGGGATCTAACTGTATGTCGACTCCTTTTCCAGAGACCCTAGCATTGTTCTTGCAGCTTAATGATGGAACTGTGCACTGGAGTTCTGGATGCCCAATGTTCAGTTCTGGCTGTGGTCAAGGTGTATTATGTGCATGTGACCTCATTTTTACTTTGTTTTTATTTCACATAACAAAACAAGCTGTAACATATATTTGTAATTTCTATGTGGACAGAAGCCAGAGATCTTACAGGCCAATCTACTGGGTGTTAGAGATACAAAATATGGGGAACTTCGCAGCAAGTGTAGTGCGGGGAGAGGGGAAGCATGAAGGGATTGTAGTGTCTGGTGAGTAGTTTAGATATAACAATTTTCATCAAATCAGATCAAACTTTTTATTGTTAATGGCGTGTCCAAAGGACTTAACCATATAATCCTACAATAAACAACGGAAATATTCCAAATAACATACAAAAATTGTAAAATTTCAACCAAGAAAATTACAAAGCTTAAGAAGAACTTAAATTACTGTACTATTATCCAAATGAATCCCTAATTAGTACAGAGCATAATCAGCAAAACCTGGGTAATATCACTTTGAGGGACAGCAAAAAATTAATAATTATCATTTACAATAAAATTAATACTTACAAAAATCATCGTTACAAGGCTAAAAAGCCTTAAAACTCAAAACTGATATCTAGTAATAATCGAGTGTAGAAGATATTTAGCTACCGCTTCAGTAATGTCCAAGTGTTGGTCCACCAATAATATTATACTCAGTTCGTGCAAAGATCTCCCAGGAAATCTACCCAGAATAGAATCCAGATATAACTGACGTGCTTCCTGGTATAATTGACATTCAAGCAAAATATGTGACACCGTTTCAACCTGCTGTACGTTGAAAGGGCACAACCGATTACTAAAGGGGATCCCTGTACGACGACCCTCCAAAACCTTGGAGGGAAATACATTAAGACGAGCCAAAAGAAATTTACTTCCCAACACCGGGGACAGCTTATCTTGCCAGTAATTTGCCATCTGACCAACCTTTGGAGCCAAAGAAGAATATAACCTCAAAAAAGGTGAGGTGTCCATCACAGCTATAGCCTCCTGATATAAATAACTACCCCCAACCAATATACAAGAGCAGACTTTAGCACCTTCCAGTTCCAACAAACTTGTCGTCTCCACCCGCACCGCCGCAGCTCTTATTCCTGGGGATAAATGAAAGAGTTTCCTCAAAAAGGAAGTTTGGATCTTATCCAACATAAATGGGCGAGAAGAAGCCCATACAGAGGCCCCATAAAATAATTGTGCTTTGGCATTAAAAACTTTAACAGCCATTTGCTCTCTTCTACGGCCTTTTCTAGAAAAGTAATTCAAAATAGCAGAGGCCATTTCTTTTTAATATCAAAAAGCACAGATTTTTTTTTCCTCAGGAAAATATAGTCACCTAATTGTTGTATTTATTTATTTATTTTTGCATTTATATAGCACCCCCTCCTGCACAAGCATCTTGGGATGGCTAACAGCATTTTAAAACACATTACATTTTAAAATTCAACATAACCCCACATTAAAATAACCCAACAATAAAACCCCCTCCCTAATCCCTTGTTCATAAAGATGCAGCAGTGTGTAGTAGTTAGAGCAGGGCAGCTGGGTGCAGGACTTACGTATTCTATTCCCATCTTGGCCATTGGCTTTCCATGTTGAGAAGTTGCTTAACCATGCTGTCTCAACTCACCCATTTGCATTGTAAATATCTCCACAGTGGCATTTCAGATCCAACTACTTTTAAATCATCAGATCACCAGATGAAGTGCAGAATATTCATGTGTTCTTTTCATTTTGGATAAATTATGGCAATTACTAGAGTTAAAGTTTATTTTCATTGGGCCTTTGTTATTTAAGGATTTGGAGCTGCCTGATATACAAGATGCTTTTTTATTTAAAATATTTTTGTACAACACTCACTTTGCCTCTTTGTTATATTGCCATGGTGTCATCTGACATTGTTGCTTGCTTGTTTGAGACATTTATCTGTAATAGTCCACTATTCTCCTATTTTTCAGGAGGAGATGTATATATGTTTTATTTTTACCAGCAGGTAGGCTTAAAGGCATCTGGTTATTTACACTTTCCCCCGTGCTCCTCCACCTCAGCCTTGCTTGATGAATTCACAATTTCTCACCTTTTTGAATTCTTCAAGCTTGTTTAAAAGGGCTGTTCTTCATTCATGCTTTCGCTGATCACAGCCTCCAGATACATCTCCACTGCACCTTTCTTTCTTGGCTCCTGTCTTTTTATGTGTCTCATCATACTGGGTTCTGTGTAATAAAGCTTCTGTACTTTGTAACATTTTCTGAATCATTTGGTGATGGTATTTGTATGACAGATGCTATATGAAAATTAATTTCAGCTGCACTTCATCTAGTATTATGTAATTAAAATGCTATTTACATATTCTACTTTTTCTTTTATTTTTTAATTTGTATACGCTCAGTTTAAAACTCTGCCTTATCTTTTGATTTTTTTTTCAGTTTTATTATTCTATTAAAATTCTTCATTTAGCTCCTTATCCTTCACCTGAACCAGATTGGGTACTGTGGTCGTTTTTTACACTCCAGTGTATTGACATGTATATAGCTATTTCCCTTGTCTTCTTGATTTAGACAAGGCCTAAATGAACCAAATTGCATTTCATTTTGGAAACATACGTTTGTACC
Organism: Sphenodon punctatus; assembly: GCA_003113815.1. Classification (NCBI taxonomy): domain Eukaryota; kingdom Metazoa; phylum Chordata; class Lepidosauria; order Sphenodontia; family Sphenodontidae; genus Sphenodon; species Sphenodon punctatus. Next base: position 4,220,090 of record QEPC01001916.1, on the reverse strand, counting down.
TCTGCTGTCTTACTTGGCATGGTTCCTACATTAATGCTGGGGGAAGGGAGGGAATTTATGGTGCTGATTTTTGTACATCTTTGAAAGACTCTTATCATTTTCTTCTATTGAATCATTCCTTATGGAAGAAATATAAATCTAAGCAGCAAATTTTTATTGGTTTTTTTTTCTCTATCTCCATTCAAATATAGATAGAGAATATGGTCTTCAGCATCTCCCCCCCCCCNCTTTTCCCCCTCCCAAATCAGGTGCAGCTCATCTTTCTGTGGCCATTTTAAAACGGACCACAGTGGGTGGAGGAATAGGTGTGCAGCTGCAGTGAGTGGAGGTGGGTGTGCGCCCGTTCCCATGGGCGCACACCCATCTCCACCCACGAAGTGTTGGGCATTGGAGCCCATTGCTCCATTCGTAGGAGATAGGTGGAGCGCGCAGACGTGCACGCACCCCCACTCATCACCCATGGCATTCACACGGGCGCCTCCACCCATCTCCACGCAGCGAAACTACATGGAGATGTGTGAGGGCATCGCGTGTGAAAAGGGCCTATATTGAGTACATCTTCACTTTTGAGGGTATTTCCATGTCCACATGAGAGAAACAGTCATGTTTTGGGCTGAAAACACAGGAGGGTCGCAAACCAGTCCCATTGTGACCAAGGAAAAACTAAGTCTTTGTAAGATGCTGTTATTAAGGAGCAAACAGTAATGCTTATTATACCAAAATGTCAAGATGTTTGCAGTATAATTTAGAGAGGTCTGAGGAAAATAATAACATAGTATATATATAGATTTGCAAATAGCATGATTATTGACAACTGTCTTATTACTGAGTCTGTATCTGTTTTAGCATCTGAAATTGTCATTCTTGGTTTTAGGTCGCACTGCTTTAATGTCAAATATCCTGACTATTTGCAGATTCCCAGACCTTAGTCTTTAACTCCTCTTGGTTTGTTCCCATCTCATTTTGCAACACAGAACCTTTCTCTACCCCTGAGACTAACATTATATTTTCCCATTCTCCAAGAAAGGGGTTATCTTCCAACCCCCAATGCAACCACATCATAGTTTCACTTATGTATTTTTAAATGAACCTCACCTAATCTTCATCTCCAGTCAAGAAAACAGAGGTTGCTGCCCTGTCATCTGCCCCCCCACCCCACCCCCGCTGATGCTGTGTGTTTCGAACTGCCATCTCTTCTGCTCTTCTGTTGCTTATTCCCTATTTCTAATTGCTTGTCTATAATAGGTATTTAATTTTGCTTTCCCTCTTTCAGTGTCTACTAAACACTCAGTGACAATCAAAATAGCAGCCTTTTGATGAAAGAAAGTCACTGGAGACAACTGAATATCATATAAGAGTTTTGATGACTCAGTTTAAAAGGACACTGAGAAAATAAGTTGGGCCTAAACTTAGCTCTGTTTGCTGTGTGCCTTTTGCAATATACGACCGTATTCAGATTTCTTGTGAATAGGTATGTACTTACACTAGCAAAAGGTGTGAGCTTCCCTGATAGAGAGGCTTCAGAGCTTGGGTTTTACTTTTTTCCTTCTTTCTTCCCCCAGCCCTTGATGCCCTGAACTGTGCTGCACGCTGTGTAAGGCAGATATTTGCTACACCATCTTTCTAACAAAATGCCCTTGGTATATTAAAATTTGGTTTGAGGGTACAATGTAAGAGTGGCTCAAGCTCAAATCCCATGCAGGTTCTTGCAGGGTATTGGGAGTCAGAGGCTTAGTTGATCAAGGGCATGGGGAGTGAGGCGATCCTGCAGATAGATGGGGCCCTAGACGTATAGGGCTTTATAGGTAAGAACCAGCACCCTGAATCAGGCCCGGAAGACAGCCTGAGCAGAGAACAGAGCACTGGTTTAATGTGCTCCCAGCGACCCATCCCCATAAGGAGACGGGCTGCCACATTCTGCGCCCCCAACTGGAGTCTCTGAAACATCACCATGGGCATTCCCACAGAGAGTGCATTGCAGCGTTACAATAGTCCAGTCTTGAGGTAATGAATGCATGGATGATAGTCTGAGACATACGACCGAGCCATTGCACCAGATGTAATTGGTGAAAAGCGCTCCTCGGCACAGCGATCCTGGGCATCTAGGCGGAGCTGCGAGTCAAGGAGCACTCCCAGGCTCTGAACCTGGGAAATCAGTGGGGTGCAAACCACATCAGTGATGGGGGATGCCACACCCACCACCTTCTCCACTGGCATCACCTCCATCTTGTCGGGATTCATCCTCTGTTGACTTGCTCTCATCCAGTTTCCCACACTTGCCAAACATTGTGTGAGGACTGAGACTGCAGGACCTGGGTCAGATGAAAAGGATAGAGTTGGGTGTCATCAGCATATTGATGACACCGAACTCCAGAGCTCCGGACAACCTCGCTCAATGGCTGCATATACATGTTGAACAGGAGAGAGGAGAGGGGACAGGGTGGAACCCTGCAGGACTCCACACAAGAGATCCCGGGGAGATTAAAAGTGTTCCCTGAGCACTACTCACTGAGTTCTTCGGGTCAGGAATGAGTGGAACCATTGGATTGGTGTAAGCACTCATAGATCTGCTTGTTTTAATTTTAAAAGTGTATTTGTTTGGATGATTTTTGTATGGGTTCTGTGTTGGTCTGCAACCAGAAACAAAGGCTGGTAAAGGAGTTTTGGAATCCTAAAGAAACCAGTTTATCAACTTACCGGCTTAAGAGTTCTTCCAGAGTTGTTCTTGCTGTTTTGAACAACTCAGTGAATACCTCTGTTTAATTTGAGGGTGGGTGTTGATATGTTAATCTGTAATAAACAAGGGAAGATAATTCTGAAAATACTATATCGCTACTCAAAACGACGACTTAATATCAATCTGTATAATGTGCTCTATTCTGCTCACACTTAAATATTCACAAAAGTGATCTAGAAAGGGGCAACAAAGTTCTTAGCAGTAAAGCAGGGGTTCTCAAACTTTTTTTCATTTGCAGACCCCTAAAACCTTTTGTATGGAGGCAGGGACCCCTTTGGGGTCAAGCAGAACAGAAGGCAGGGCAGGTAGAACAGAAGCTGTTTGTTTTTTGCAGACCCCCTGGATGTGCTCCATGGACCCACAAGAGGTTGAGAACCACTGCAGTAAAGGAAAGTCTCTGTATGAGCTTCTATGCCACTTATGATAGAAGGGAAAGCATAGAGAAGGTGAGCAAGGAAGGCCTCCAACTTATTATTTTTCATAATACCAGCCTCAATGAAAGCCCAAAAGGCAATGAAAGGAAATATCTTTTTATATGGCATGTTACTATCCTGTGGAACTCATTGCCACGCCACAATATGGCCAAAACATTAACAACTTGCAATAAGAGACGAAGGCCAAGAACGTGTATCTGAGTTCTCGCATACTCATGAATGTCGCATCCCTTGTCTCTCCCTCTGTTCCCCCCTCCGTGTCTCCCCTCCCCCGGTCTTTAGATTGTAAGCTCTCGGGCATGGACCGTGTCTATCTTATTTTTTTGTAAAGCCCCAGGTACATCGCTGGTGCTATATAAATGCTTAATAATAATAATAATAATTAATAGTGGAGATGGTCATTGTGGCAGGGTGGAGCAGCTGAGACTGCTGGCCCTTTGATCTAGCTGGGTTAGCTGAGGGAGCACACGTAGGCTGGCTGAGGCTAGAAAAGCCTGCCGTCTAGAAGAAAAAGAAGAGAAGTAGAGCGAAGGCAGGCATAGTTCTGGCTGGGAGAGCAGAAGTCTAAGTAATAGGACAATTTGCCAGCACAATCTGGAACCCTGTCTGCAAGCATGAAATTGGGCTAAAGAAGAGCCCTAGTAAGCAGGACTTACAGCTGCATCCTAGGGCTGCCCCAGGGACAGGAGTCTACAGGATCCAGGGTGGGACATTTCTATGCTTATACAGAAGCAGGAGGGCTAGACTTTGTGTTTGGGGTGGCACCCATTAGTGGGAGAAGCCCATAACTGGTGGACTGGGCTGGTGGAGGCAAGGCTCAAGTGCACTTAGGGGTGCCTCGTCCAGCGCCGGGCAGAATTGGCAGAGACTTATTTAAAGTGGCAGTAGGACCAAGACTTTGATTCCCCCTGGAAGTATTGTCTAGATCAGGGCCCTCTCCTCCGGTCATGAATGTCTAAGTAGGAGCATTGTGGTATCTTTGTAAAGCATTTTGTAAGCCGCCCTGAGCCAGCTGGCAAGGGTGGGGTATACATTTAAATAAATAAATAAATAAATAAATATCTCTAGTGTTCACACATTTTGAGAGTGGTAAGGTTTGTAATGATCTACTTTTTATTGGCCTGATTGATAGAGAGTGGCAATTACCAATTAGGCTAAATTGTTTGACCTATGGCCATAAATACATTACTTACTTACTTACTTACTTACTTACTTACTTATAATTAGGCTAAGCTAGGGTAATGTGTGAATGTTCTCAAGGGATAACAGTTCTGCAGATGATGAGTCAGAGAGAGTGTGTAGTAGATGACCACAAACTTTGAGCATTCATATAATAAGAAATACCATGCAATATTGTCCTTTGCTATAATGTGTGATCGAGTTCTTATAGTTGTATCATTAGCTTAGGATAAAACAATGAAAAGAGCTACATGCCCTCGTGCTTCAAGGCATATGTCAACTGGCCAAATGGAGCTAAGAAGCAGCATGGCAGGTTAATCATTAATTACCTATTATAGGACTACTTGCACCTTCTTTTGAAGCACCTGGTAATGGACATTTGAGAGGACTGACTGGCCTAGCCCAGAGTATTTGTAGAGTCAAGATCATAGACTCCTTGCTCCTGAAGCAGCTGTTCCAGCTATTGTCTGCTTAGGAGTTGTCCCGTTGACTGATGACCTTGGCATCAATTCCCATGAGCTTTAGCCCATGGCCTCAAGTTTCCACCTAAGAGTTCTCTGTCAACAGCTCCCTTTTCCAGAGGTTTTGGTCTTTAGATCACTATTGCACCTAGCCTTTGACGAAGTGTCTTCGGCTTCTCCCTCATTGTGGTCCCTTACCCGACCTCATGCCATTTCGGTGCCTCTCTGCTCTTGTGGTCCCTGGCTAGGCTCTGGGCATCTGGCTGTTCTGGGTGCATAGCCTGGGGCATCACTCCCTCCAGGTTACCACTCCAGTGGTAACTTCTCCACTTCTCCCTCCAGTGTTCTCTTACAACCTCCTAATCTTACTGGCCCCTTCTGTAGCAGGAACCCCCAACTCTTACTCCCTGGGCCCCTTGCTGCTAAGAGCTGATTTTTCTAGGGCCTGGACTTCTTAGTTCTCCAAACCCATCCCACCAGGTTACCACTATTTCTGCCTACTTCCCCTGCAGGTTTTGCTCTTCTTGCTCCTTCCATAACAGGGTCCCACAGCTCTTGTACCCTCAGCCACTCTTCCCAAGAGCTGGTATCTCCCCATGGGTCCTTGCCTTCCTGTAGCTTGCCCTGGGTGGCTGGCTGACCCAGGGAGCTCCCACCTACAGCTGATTTTTGGTGGTGCTCTCTTCCCACCCTGCTGGTCTGTTGGCCTTCCTGGTGGTCTGTTGTTGACTGCCATTTCCTTTGCCTTTATATCTCATCCCCATGTCACATTGACCAGGCCGATTTGCAGTTTCTGGCTTCTAATTAATTGCCCCTTCCCCCTTTTAACCTCCTGACCAGGTCCAGGGTAACCAGTGGCAGAGTGCTGGCTGCCCAGGGGAGCTGCTTCTACAAGTAGAGTTATTTTGTTTGTTTTTACTAATAGTTTGAACTTGCCAACAATAACAATGTTTTTCTTTTAAATTGTTTGTATCTATTGTAGTCTGGGCCAACAGAATGGTAGAATATCAATAACAGAGTGATATTCTATGATACTCTGCTCATTAGAGTGATGCACATAGGAGGAGCACAGGATTGTGTGTGCTTTATATCAAAAATGTAACTGAAAATGGGAGTAAGTCTCCAGGTCTTTCTTTGGAAGTATTTTTTCAGGCACCTAAAAGGTCAAGCTTGGTACTAGCTGCCTCATGCTTTCATGTAGAGAATTCATGCCTTGAAGCTCTGACCAGATTGGCTCAGTGGAAATTGGACCAAATTAAAGTGTATGAAAGATGATTGCTTTGTACTCTTTTAGACAGTATTCTAGAGACTCCAATAAAATATAGGTTTGACCTGCTTATATTTTTTAGAATTTAAAACTATAAAAAAGGCTTCTTTCTTGCAAGCAATAAGTGCTTCCAAAGCCACACCATTACATCCTGACACCTATATCTTTTTCTGTATTTCCTCACAGTTAATGTCCCACTTGCACATGTTTTTAAAATATCTTCTGAGGATTCTTTAAATTATAGGCTTGGATTTCCCCCCCAAGACAAGCATAAAAGCACAACAGAGGTTTAATAGTATTCCATAAAAAGTATGTAATCCATGATTGAGTGACATAATACACTTCATTTAGACGAGCCTTTGCTTGTAAAGCTGAGTGTGGGGGTTTTAAACCATTTTGAAGTACTATAATCAAATCATTTGTAATTTATTACTTCCTGTATTAATGGTGTTCATATGTATAACCTTTTATTTGAGAAATATGTCTGATGTCTCATAGTAGTTACATATAAAGATTTAATTGTGGTTTTATATGAGTGGAAACATTCTGTTCAGTTTTGGGGGAATAATTGAGTGCTTCTTAATGTACTAGCTGTATAGGAGAAAATGCACCCCAGTGGATAGTGTCGTATCTCTACAGAAAGCGTCTTCCCAGTCTCATGAAACTACTCGAAAAGTTGTCACCCTTTACTGCCATGCAGATGGTGTAGTGGGATCCAGCAACAAAGGAGTTAAAATAGACTTTGATAGAAAATTCCCAATCAGTTAAATTTTTTGTTACTAATGTCTGATATTTAGTTGTCTAGTTATGAAAGCAGCCACCGGGGTATGACAAATGAGTTTTTCCCCCCCATTAAATAAAGTAGAACAAATTACTTTAAAAGTTTCTAATATGAATTCTTCATAAAAAGAAGTGCTTGTGTTTTAGAATCACTACCACCATTGTGCTTAATCGGACAAAACCGGAATTCAAAGCCTCACAGAATAAAAAAAAAAAAAAACTCTTCAAGAAATATTTGTTGTTCTGTCTCATTAATGCACTCTCTCTGTTGGACAGCATTTCTTAAAGACCATAAAAATTAATAGTGTATTTAAAAAGTGCTTTATTGGCATGTTTTTCCAAATTCTAATTTAGCTCTAGCAGTTAATTGTGCTGTCTCCAAGTGCTGGGGATACAAAAGTAAATACTCCCTTTGGCTTCAGAAATTTAACTTTCTTTCTTCTTAAGCTTTCACAACCCAGATGAAAAAGCATCTCTGACCATTTTTAAACGGGAAGCGGCCACACAGGTCCCCATCCACCCGATTGCCCATCTGAAGGCAACGTCAGTGAACACGCGCTCATGTGACCCCACGCACCACTCATTCATGCCCACGCATGCAGCATCGGGAAAAACTGAGATGCTCCATGTAAGGGCAGGAGTGGGGAGTGCATGTGTAGAGGCGCACACCCATCCCGGCCCATTTAAATCTCCCCCACACTCATCAGACCTGCGTCGCCACTCCATGGACCTGTGCCCCCAGCCATGACCAATTAAAAATAGCCTCTGAGATAGGCAAGATATAAAGATTTGGATGCATGATACACATACTATTCCAAGGCTAAGGCAGGTTTGGGTCTGGTTTCTGTATCTTGTAGAAAATAACAAATTTCAGTCTGATTTAATTTGTCAAATATTTCTCTGTATTCAGAAAAGAATTAAAAACGTATATTAATCTTCTCAGTGCATTGCCTCACAGAATCTTTCATTCTGAGCAGGAATACCGATGAGGGATGGAAGATGGGAAATTTGATTATTTTATTTTATTTTCTGAGAAATTGACTCGTCTGTGTTCCTAGTTTTCTCCTGCCTGAAATGCAGACAACCTCAGTATTCTGAGTGCTCAGTTCCTTTGTACTATGCAATCCTTGAACCCATTTCCTTTCCACAGTTAATTAAATAGGTGATTGCAGGCTAGTCAAAAGTTGTAGATGGTATTTTTCTTACATCATTTAGTGCTTTTTCCTGGGGATAGTATTGTTCCCTTCAGTACATTCTTTTTCTAACTAAGATTTTTGTGTGATGAAATCTCAGACAGCGCATCTGGATGTTACCTTTGTTTTCTTTTTTCTGTTGTGTTTTTTCAGCGACAGACACATTTAACTTTTTGCTTCTTGCTTTTAGGTCTTTAACTTATAATGTCCTTCACCCACTGAAGTCAGAACCTTGCTGTGGACTTCTAGGGTTGACGGTTTTGACTCATTAGTTTAGTCTCTTCCTCATTGTTAGTGGATGTGGTTTCTCCTTAGCACTTTCCCCCCTTTATTATACTTCTCGCTAATCTCTTTGGCAATCATTAACTCATTTGGGATTTTGTTCTTTTATTTTTTCCTTCCTCTAAGCTGTAACCAACTGGGGTATATTTGTATTTGGTAGCAATCATCCCGTTTCTCTTATTAGTGCAACAATTATTTCAACCTCAATCTTAGGTCCTTGCAAAACCATATTAACAGAATTCTTATTTCCTTCAGTCTTCATTTTTGGAGGGAAAGTGTTCTCTGTTGTGTCTTAATTATTTGGCACAAGTCCTCCACTCTAAAGAGAGCTCTAAAATGGACAAAGTAGGTTGCTTCAGAATGGGACTATTATTATTATTAATTATTATTATTATTATTAGCATTTATATAGCGCCCGCGATGTACCTGGCGCTTTACAAAAAACAAGATAGACATGGTCCCTGCCCGAGAGCTTACAATCTAAAGACGGGGAAGGGAGACAGGGAAGGGGGAACAGAGGGAGAGACAAGGGATGCGACATTCATGAGGATGCGAGAACTCAGGTACACGTTCTTGGCTTGGTTACAGTAAATTGGGAGTATACAGATAACAGGTGGGGGATAATCCTCGGTTGGGATGATTAGCAGGAGTTAGGAAGGGTGAAGCGGAAGAGGTGGGTTTTGAGGAGGGACTTGAAGGAGTGGAGAGATAGGGTATTTTCAGACGTTAAGAGATCACAGTCAACAACAGTGAACCACGGTCAATCCGGTGGTGGGGCCAAAGCACCCTGAACATCTGTTTCGCGGGCGCCAAATGTTCACCACAGTCAATCCTCACCAGGGGTCAAAATCAACCACGCTTCCAGAGCTCCGACCCGGACCATCTCCGAAAGTGTGGTCAAAGCGATTCCCAACGGGAAACAAAAAAAAGTAATAACTGAACGGCAACCACCAGCCAGAATCAAGCAACATGATACCCAGTCGGGGACAAAGCACGCGGCGTCGCTGCCAGGCAACGTGCAACAACACAGGCCGGGGAGGGAGATTTAAAGGGCACACAGCAGCAGGGGGACGTGGCAGGATGGAGTGAGGCAGAAGGGAGAAGAGAGCGGAGGGCGAGAGAGCAAGGGAGGAGGAGGTGGAGGAGGCGCAGGCGGAGGAGGCTCTGGTTATGCTGCACATGGAGGCGGTGGAGGAACAGCAGCAGCAGCCGGGATAAGCCACCCCGGCACCTTCTGGGTGCTTTGATAATGGCCCGGGATCGGCGTAACGTCTTTTGTGCTGCCCTGGACTGTGATCTGCCGGTCCCATTCCCTGCCATGGTCCTGCTCCCGTCACATCTGTTTGGGGCCTCTCTTGCCCACGGGGGTGGTTAGCCAGTTCGCCACCGCTGAGAATCCACTGTGATAAATCGGGCACCCATAACGTCTGAAATCACCCATAGAGTTGAGTGTCATCAGCATATAGGTGGTATTGGAAACCGTGGGAGGCAATGAGTTTGCCTAGGGATAGGGTGTAGATAGAGAAGAGGAGAGGGCCAAGGACAGAGCCTTGGGGAACCCCAACTGAGAGGGGTAGGGAGGAGGAGGGGGAGGAGTTAGGAAGAGATACATTGAAGGAGTGGTCAGAAAGGTAGGAG
>QEPC01001916.1:4149635-4208579 GCA_003113815.1 Sphenodon punctatus | reverse complement strand
CAACATAACTGGGACTTCTGAGATAGCATCCCAGCAGTCAGGAGACATAGTTTAAACACATCCAGACTGGCCAATTATCATCACAATCACATCCTGCAGCACTGAGACAGAGGACATAAGAGAATCTCTATTGACTCTTTCCTAAACAGAGCTTCTGACTTCCCAGAAACAAGTGGGGGAGATATGTCGGGATGGTCCCAGAACAGAATGAGGATATTTGGTTGACATTTCTGCTGACCAATTCGCATCACAAACCGATCTTATACCACAGTGACATAAGAGAATCCCAGGCATAGGCCCCTTCTCTACATATGTTGTACAGGCATATAAAATTGGGACTCTTTATAAAATCTTTCTGATATTTGTCAGAGATGATCATGAAAGTGTAATATATAGCCCTGCTAAATTTCATGTACACTGGTTGGACTACAAAGATGTTATAGTCAGACATACATTTATATGTTAATTGCTTGTACCACCAAGACCCTTTTTCCAATCCATCTGAAATTTGGCAATGACAGTAAATATAGGAAGGAGTATAAACCAGACAAGTTTCACCTACTTTAGATGTGAGGCAAAGAAGTTACAGCTAAGAATGTATATGTAGAATATTGCAAAATACAATTATTCAACTGCTTCTAAAATCGGATGCTTTTATCCAATCGTTTTGAAATTTGGTACACATAATGCTTTCCATTGGAGGTATAGGGCCTCCAATTCTCAGCCACATAGCATAAAAAACAAAAACGTTACAGCCGATAATGTGTTTTCCATTGAAACAATGGAAATTCAATTCCGAACTCACCGAACGCATCTGAACTGAACGTTCGAATTCGAGTTCGGTTCGCACGTTCGGTTCGGTCGACCGAACTATTCGAGTTCAGTCCAAACTCCGAACTTCCGAACCGCGTTCGCCCATCCGTACCGGGTACAGGAGCGGAGATGGCAAATGGTGGGTGGGGGGGTGAGCCAAGGGCGAGGGTTACGGGAGCAAGCTGGGCGGGAGGAGAGGGGGGCAAGGGAGTTGAGGGTGGAGGTGAGAGAGGAGTTGAAGGTGGAGATGGCAGATTCGGGGGAGGAGGAGAAGACTGAGGGGAGAAGAGGAGAGAGGGAGGAGGCAAAGTCCTGGGGCACAATGGCCTGCAGATCACGGAAGTTAGCTATGCAAACTTTCACCATCCGAGAATCTCACCCATCTGTCCTTTCAGAATCCACATCTTTTTCCTTCTCTGGTGAAGTTTAATATTAATCCTATTTGACTGTACTCGATGTCTCAGTTTCCTAAATATGACTTGCATGAAGTCTGACACCTGCATTCATTCTCATAGTTCCTTAATAAATGAAGTGGCTAGTGGTCACTGGTTCTAATCTGTATTATTATTATTTAGTAGTAGTAATAGTAGTAGTAATAATTTAATTTTGATCACACAAGAAACAACTTGGCAGCTATCTCTCCTCCAGTAAAAGTGGTTCTGTTTTATGGATCATGAAATTGTTTTTCTATATAATGTAGGTTTTATCTTTTTCTAGCTCTTTTTTCTTTAATCTTAGGACGATCCCTTATTTCTGCACCATGTTTTTAGCCACTGAACTGTAGTCCCATGGCATTTGTAATTTCGAATAACTCCTCTGTAAAAAACTAAATTATCTCCTTCTTTATCAGTTCCTCTTTCTTGGATGGTGACTTCTGTATAGACTCTTTGTTTTTTTTTCTAACAGGCTGTTGAACGAATTAAAGTAGTACGTAAATCAAAGCTGGTTTCTTGTTTACGCAATAAGAGTTTTGCAGAAACAAAACTTCATGCTTTGGATTTGGTAATTCAAAATAAACGACCCACACAAGTCAACTTCTAACTTTCCATCAACAATGAGGCTTTTGATTGGCCTTTCAGGTCCCAAGCTGTTCAGGTCAGCCATAACAAAGAACAGTCTAATACTCTCGTCTAGCAAGAAGAATCATACAGACAGCCTTACACCCACATAGAGTTCTGTTAAAATCCCATGAAGATGTTCTTAAATGGACTGGAAGCAAAGGCAGAGTGTGGGGAATAATTAGGGAAGTGGGGAGGGAAATAGGTGAGATTCTTGATGTTTTGAATACCTCGGACTAGAAGGAAGATTAGTTTCATAAAGGAAACTACCCTAGAGCCCTACCATAATGTTTCCGAGACCTTTTTAATGTCAGTCTTTCTCATAGATACCCATTGCTAATATGCCTTGATTTAGTCATCTTAAAAGACTATCTAAACCAGGTTCATCATCTTTGTTCTTTAATTTTATTAACAAGTGCACACCTTCTCTCCTCTTTCAGGAGCGGAGCCAAGAGCATGATCACAGCTGTGACTGGCCACTGGGTTGGGTTCCCTTCTGGTAATGGCCGTTCTCACACAAGACACTCTCCACCCACTATACATGTTGCAGGGCTGTAGTGTTGCCCTAGGGGTGCCCTGTAACATGTATAGTGGGTGGGTAGTGGATGGAGAGTGTCTTGTATAAAAACACCCAATGTTGAGAGAAGCATCTCCCCTGGAAACCTTTGAACCAGCATAGTATCTGATCCTGACCATGGAGCCTCCTCTTAAAGCAGAGAGGGGCAGGGCAAGCTGTTCCCCTGACAGAAAGTGACTTAATTTGGAGGGGGGTAGGCCCTATAAGAATTTGTTCTCTCTTATTGCTGAGAGTGAGACTGGAAGAAGCTTTCTTGGTGGCTCTATTACTGTGGTAATTGTGTATCCATAAAGTTAATCCATTAGACTGCCCACTCTTACAATAAAGGTGTTTGTCATATACACCAAGTTGACCTTTGCCTCTGATTTTGTGGATATTTGGGACTGTAGCAGTGTGTCAAAACTTTGCTACAAGGGGAAACCTAACAAAGTACAGTCTGCTTGTTAGTGGAGCCCAACCATGGAATGACTTCTCTTTCCTTGAAGGCAAAAGCTCAGACTCCTCATGTTCCAATATAAGGTTTTGGGGTTGTTTTGTTTTGTTTTGTTTTGTTTTGTTTTGTTTTGGGCACTCCAAGGTCCACACTAGTGCTGAAACCAGTTACCTGCAAAAACAGGTATGTCCGATGAATTTCCAGTATCTCAATAACCCAACAAAATCAGGTACTGATTGGTACACAATTGCAATCCAATTTAGGTACCTGATGTCACAGAATGTCAACTTCCGGTCCCAGAATACCGACTTCCGCTTCTAATTTTTCAACTTTTAAATTGATTTACTGACTTCTGATACCTAATTATTGATTTCCAGTCCTGCTTTTTTGGTGTTTCAGCCCGCTATAGCAATCAGTGATCAGGAAATTGAAAACTGGTACTAGAAGTTACCAACAATTAGCATGTTGTGACTGCTCTCCCTATAACTTTTTGTTGACGAGTTGAGGAAATAGCAATCCCAACTCAACATTGGTTTGTTTGCTCATGACAAACAATGTGTGCTTAGAGATACTTGCCATCAAGAATGAATTTAGAATTTTAAATATTTAAATTGTAGGTCATGTGTGCAGAAAAGGGATTTAACCACATTGTGATGTCTTATACAGTAATTCATTACCTTCAACTTTTCTCTGTTCTTCTCTCTGTCCCTTTCTCCATTTATTTATTTAATGCTCTTTATTCCTTCTTTCTTGATTATTCTTCCTCTTGTTTTGCTGGTTCTTTTTCACTACTCCGTACAATTTTGGTCGTGGTTCTTTTTGGCAGACTCTTGGAAAACCCAGATGTGGTGTAAAAAAATATTGTCACCTTTCCCAACAGCAACAGCACAAACAGCCATTTCTCTCACCAGATCAAGGCACTGGGAATCAGCTTCCACTCCCCCTTCCCATCATAGGTGTTGCTGCTTCCACCATTTTGCATTCTAAGATATACTCCTTTATTTCTTCACATTATGTATGGAATATTATATCAGCATCTGAGAAATTATTACCACACTAGAATATGCCAGAATTAGTTCACATTTTGACTAATATTGTTTTGCAAGTTGTGAAATTTCATTTCTAGAAAGAGTGTGTGTGGTTTCTATGTTGATCCCAAACATAAGAGATGGAAACAAAGTAGTTCAGATGATGTCTTTTATTTTCCCAACTGGTGGTGAGAGTTTGCAAGCATTTGGGCTGCACAAGGCTTTTTTTGGAAAAAAAAAACAAAAAAACATTTGGCATCTCAGTCAACACAGTTAAATTGTTCATGTTCTTTGAAGGGACTCTTATTCATACTATAAATACTGCACCCTCTGTTGGTGAGACCTGGGAGTTACTGGTTTAGCAGCGCTTGGAGAGAGGAACATGTGATGGTGTCATTAGATCTTTTTACATGTCCTGGTCCAATCCGTGCTCAGGCCCAGGGATTCCCCCCCATCCCAAAATAGAGAATCTACAAAAACTTACAGAAGTGAGGAAAGAAAGTATGGAATATGAATATGTTAAAACTTCCTCTTTAAGAACAAACATTACATTAACATTTCTTTTTCCTTCGATGACTATTACATTTGCATGCTGTATATAGGTTAGCAAGCAGCAATACTGAACAGGAAGATGAAGGTAATTCCTAATGAAAAAATAATATAGGACTGGCCTGCATAGTTTATTGATTAATTATTTATTTTCTTGCATTTATACCAGTGACCATAAACAGAATAAAAGAATTATAAAAATAAAAATAAAATAAAATATAATGCAAAATAAGAATATTCATAAAACCCATAGCAGCAATAAAAATGTAAATCCGACCTGTAAAAAACATACCCTCCCACTCTCTATTAACCCGCTCCCTGCCAAATTCCTGACGGAAGAGCCAGGTCTTACAACTTTGTTGGAAAGCCAAGAGATCTGGGCTGAGGTGAACTTCCACCAGGAGGGAATTCCACAATGATGGTGCAGCCCCCGAGAATGCCCACCTGTCAGTCTGACCCCCCCCCCCCATATAACATGGAAGCGCCAGGAGGGTGCCCCCGGACAACCACAGAGGCCCCCCGAGATTCCAGGGGGTGAGGTGATTCTTCAAGTAGTAAGGGTCCAGACTGTAAAGGGCTTTAAAGGTCAAAACCAGCACCTTGAATTGGGCCCAGAAGACAATAGGTGGCCAGTGCAAAGCTCAGAGCACTGGTTGTATGTGCTCCCTACGCCCCGTCCCCGTATGCAGATGGGCCGCTGCATTTTGCACCAACTGCAGCTTCCAAACCATCTCCATGGGCAGCCCCATGTAGAGAGCATTGCAATAGTCCAGTCTCGAGGTGACAAATGCATGGATAACTGTGACGAGGTCAGCGTCTGAGACGTATGGGTGGAGCCTCTTCCCCAGATGTAATTGGCGAAAGGCGCCCTGACCACAGTCGACACCTGGAAATCCAGGCACAGCTGCGAATCAAGGAGCACCGCCAGACTCTGCACAGATATATTTTTATTTTATTTATTTATTAAAAACTTATTGTCCTGCCCATCTTGCCACAGGCAACTCTGGATGGCGTACAATTAAAACAGAATAAAACAACATCAGAGCTTAAAACAACACATTATAGGGAGGATTAAAATATCCCTCACCACCCACCACCCTAACCCACTCCCTCCCCAACCCACCCTAGCCATCCTCCCCACCAAAGGCCAGGCAAAACAGCCAAGTTTTACAACTGCATCAAAAGGAGGGGAGATCTGGGGCAAAACAGGCCTCTAACGGCAGGGAGTTCCATAGTCGTGGCGCAGCCACCGAAAAGGCCCTCCCCATCATGGCCCCCTGAAAAACTCAGGGGTCCTCAAGGAGGGCACCCCCCCAATGCCCACAGGGTCCGATCCAGGACTCGGGGGGTGAGGCGGTCCCGCCGATAGGTCAGGCCAAGGCCATTTAGGGCTTTATAGGCAAGCACCAACAACTTGAATCGAGCCCAGAAGACTATAAGCAGCCAGTGCAGTGACCGAAGAACCGGTGTAATATGTTCCTGGCAGCCCAGTTCCACCAGGAGACGGGCTGCCGCAGATGGTACCAAAGGAGGTCAAACACCCCCACTTATGAGAGTGTTCGCCTCTCCCAGGTCACCGACCCCTCCCTCCCCCCACCAGCATCACTTCTGTCTTGTCGGGATTTAGCCTCAATTGGCTACCATTGAGCAACCATCGTGATCAGGTCAATGATCATATGCAAGGTAGAGCTATGGGCCTTAACCTGAACCCAGTGAAACCCAATCATTCCTGTTAAGCTGGGATTGGGCACACTGTCTTCTCAGTTTGGCGACTTGAGGCAGTTTGGGTACCCAGGTGAGGGAGGCTCTGCCCTGCGCAGAGCATTTTGACAGTGTCCACAACTCATCATAGAATTGGTCCAGCAGGTGTGTGAACCAATGCTGCCTGGGCCAGTTTGGGGCTATGAGAATCAAGTTTGCCTGGCCTCTGAGAGCCTTCATTATTAATTCAGCAATAGAAGTGGCAGTAACAGAGGGAAGGGGAAAGGCATATAGGAGTTGTGTGGACCAGGGCAGGGTGAACACATCACAATGGACCTCTCCTCAGCCAGTCAGTTTTGCGTCTCAGCACCAGAGGCCACATTACCCACAGTGTGAGTTTGCACAGGCTTTCTCTCAAAGAGCAAACATTACAGGTAAGCAACTCCTTTTTCTGGTGGTAACAAAATTTCTGTGATAATTTGAAAAGTGACACTTTCAGTTTCAAATTTTATCCCCAAAAAATAAATTGACACACCCCAATGAAAACTGGTCTGAAGACTGATTCTAGAATTGAAAATCAGGAAATCCACAAGAGGAAGATGAGTAGATAACTAGGGACTAGAGCTGCAACCGGGTACCTAGCAAGTTGGGCATCCCATCAAATTTGGGGTGCCTGACGTGTCCCAGTTTTGTTCGAACATGACCCAACAGGCTACCTGAATTCCTGGGCTGATGTGTGTCACCACTGGGCTGCTGCTCCTCCGGTCCAATCACTGCTCGCTACTCCCTGCCCATTCCTGGACTGCATACTGCTCAGTTGAGCTGGGAATTCCACACTTGGCTTTTTCTGAGGTGTGCAGAGCAAGGAAACCTCTTCTCACCTGTGTGCTGGGTACCCTATCATCTGCCTGCTGGCTGTGCCTGAACATGTGGGTATGGCCTGTGGGAAGCAAATGTGTTACCCGCTGCAGCTTTACTAGGGAGCCATGTTCACTGCATATTTCCCCTTGCTGCCAATGGGGAAAATGCAGTAAACACAGGGTCCGTGTATAAGTATAAAGTGACTGATTCTGCTCCTCCTCTCTCCTGATTTGGACTAGGGGAAGGCAGTTGTATGCATAGTTAAAATGTCTGGGCTCCTTTTTATAGGAAGTAATGCATTTAGATTATAGAGAGCAGAGTCCAACTCTTATCCCTTATAGCAGTCTCAAAAGAGAATCCTTTTATACTTAGGTGGTTCCTTTGACGAGAATTTTATCTGCTGTCTCCCTTGCTTTCTTCTGTTCTCTTTCTTGCTTATTTTTTTAAAGGAAGGAAAGTACTGCAGATCTGATGCTACATATTAGGCCTTGTATTTGATTTTTCTCTTCCATGAAGTATTACCTACACTATTTTAAGATGCACACACTGAGGAAAAAGGAAAGTTAGTGCACAGTTTTCAGCAATATTAAATTCTGGATTTGAATTGTATTATTCACTTGTGATCATACGAAGAATTTTGATAAAGCCATTATAATACTACTTTACATTATCTATACACAGTGTAAAAATAACTACTGTCTACAGCAGATTTTTACTCTTCTTACTTTTCTGATACCTGTAAAATTATTACATTGATGAGATTGTGTGCTTCCCGCAATCCCTAAATGTGTTGGGTTTTTGGACACCCTCAACTTACTCCTTGAAAAATACAAATTTGCGTGGCTCATGGGGTAGATTTTTACCCCAGTCTTTCAGCACTTAAATTGCCTGAATGCATAAACTAACATGAAATGGGATGGGGTAGATTTCTACCCCAAACCGGGGTACAAATCTACCCCATGGTAAAAAGAATTGGGGTATGTTTCTACCCCTGGGGCCTTTTTGGTCACATATTTTTTTTAAATGGTTAATGGTACCCAACTTTCCGTTTGGGATATTGTGTACCTATGTACAGGTGACAATGTCCTAAAAGGGGGACCATTGGAGAGCCACTACCTTGTGAGTTATTGAAAGAGATGTGCACCCGTACTACGAAAATACTGCAAGAGCTAATACTAGGTTTTAAGGAAGCATTTTGTTTGACTTTTATTAGCAGGCATACGATGGTAGATTGCATTAGAACTGGGTTTCTTCAGTTTGGAGAAATATGCTAAAGACACTGCCTCCATTAAACTTAATTTGTTTCTGGACAATTCACCCTGCAGATGGGATGCATAAGTACAACAATGACCTTGATTTTTAGTTCTGTTCAGCCACTCTAGGCATATTAAGCTCATGATAGATGGCTATGAAGGAACTGTGTCAATCAGTTGTACTGATTTAATATCAGTAGTAGAGATGGTGATCAAAGTAGGTACATTGATGCTGGATTAGGCCACTTGCATTTACAATAATGACTATAATGAAAATGCTATTTAAATACTCAAACTTGATTTCCTTTGTTATTCCCACTTCCTACCCTCCCCATTTCCCTTAATTGGAACTCTCTTCTTATGTAATCTTAGTTGAAGCTATTTCTGACAGTGTCTTCTGCTACCATCGGCTTATTTTCTAGATGGGAAGTGATGGAGTTTTGCGCCTCAGTAGTTCCGCTCTAAATAATGAATTCTTTGCATATGCAGCACAAGGGTGGAAACAACGATTGGCAGAAGGTAACTCTCTATTTGTTCTCAGATTTACCGAATATTCATTTTTTGTGAAGAATGCCTTTTGTTTCTTATTTTTTTTAAAAAAAAAAAAAGAAAGAAAGAAAGAAAAAGAAAAGAAAGAAAACTTGAGAAAATATTTCTAGACTGGAAAATGTAATGTAGCAGAAATTCACCAATACTAATTGTTGGAATTCAACTTGAAATTTTATCCTAAAGAAATCTCTCTTCAAGAAATATTTTTTATAGTTTTGCTATGGCAACTTTTTGGACAACATTTCTAAATATTAATAAGCATTTTCATCCATGTCAGCTTTGGAAATATAAATGCATGTGACTGAATCCCACCAATATACTTTGGAAATACCAAAGTTATGCTAAACAAAATCTTACAGGACACTCTCACATTTGTTTCACATTGAATTAATTTTTGAATTGTTGGAGGACTAAGGCAAAGAGCAATATAACTTACCTAAATATATAGAAATAACGTGTAATGAATCCCATCTTATATTGATCTTTAACATTTTTATTCAATAACCTATTATTTGTTTTTGTAGGAGAATTTACTCCAGAAATGCAGTTGCGCATCAGACAAGAAATTGAAAAGGAAAAGAAAACGGAACCCTGGAAAGAGAAATTCTTTGAAAGATTTTATGGAGAAAAGTAAGCATTGTAGCAAAATAGCATATTTCCCCCCTTTTCTTTTATCATATTATTTATTCATCATTTATATGGTGCTTTCAATGTTCCAAGTGCTTTAATGACTTAATAAGTTCACCTTGACAATAGCTCTGTAAGGTAGGTCATTATTATTAAAATGAAAATTGAATACACGAGACGCCCCCATGTAACGCACACGTGGTTGCCTGCGTGTGCATTTGTGTGGGAGTTCCGTGTGACCACCGCAGCGGGTGGGGGTGCGTGCACGCTCCACCCACCTCTACCCACACACACAGCCATGTGTGGAGATCGGTGTGTGTCCACGTGATGGCCGCCCACGCAGCGCGCACCTATCCCCACCACGGCCCATTTGAAAGGGGCCTATATTTCACACAGTATAATCCACTGCTGTAATACACAGCAAACCAAATATCCAAGGCAATAATTCCTCAATATTAGAAAATGTGAGTGAAATTATGGTGATATGTCAGACCTTTAATTAAAAATTATTTTTTCCGCAGTGGTTATAAATTCATTTTGTTGAATATTCTCTCCCATATTGTTTTTAATTCAGATGTTGTTACTTTGTGTCTGTGTGCAGAATATAAAAGTGAAAATGAATAGATCGTAAGAGCACCAAAGTGAAACAGACTAGACTGATATTCATTTTCTGCCAGGAAGTGAAAGAAGAAAGCACTAGCATAAGTCACAAAACTGAATTGACTTGATGGTATCCAGGCCTTCAAATCGTATGAGTTACCTTTGCTCTATTTATGGCAATGGAGCTGGAGATTTGGCCTCTGAAGTTTTCCATTTTAAAAATAGTAATAATGCATGATATATGTCAATTTGCTTAATATTTTTACCCTGAGAATGCACACTTTAAAAACAGATTTTTAAAAACAGATTTAAAAATTCAACCCAGTAGACTGATTTTTTTCATGTGTTAAAAAGTTATAAATATGTTGACATTTCTGATCGGTTTTGAGCACTTATAATCTGAAAGCATTTAAAAATTACAACAGCTTACAGGTTTGCGGCTTTTGTGTTGACAAAACCTGTCATTCCCTCAAACTTTGCCTGTGTGGCCCCATTTTAATTCTTAACTATAATACTGTGAATCCAGCCAGCAACATGGGCATACAAAGTATATTAAGACCTTCTCCACAGAGGGTGTGACTTTAATTGGGGTCCCAGTCTACAGTTTGGGAATCTCTGAAGTATGAGGAGATAACAACGTGAAGAGCTCCCTGCTCAGGACTCTGTTGCCATCCCTGCTCATCCTCATAATACTTTCCCTCTATAAAAGGTCAACATTTTCCACAGTGATAGTGGCTCCACCCACTTCTGGCATCATAAATTCTAGTACAATATATCTTATAAGTAGGAAGAAAGTGCTCAAACGAGCCATTGAGTTTATTTTTAAATAGTTATTTAAATATCTGAAATATATATATATAATAATTTTTAAATTTAAAATATAATGTATAAAAATCAAGTAATTTCAGAAGCCAAAGCTTCTGAATGTTTAAATCCTTTCAGGACTGACACAAACTAACAAATAACAGCCACTAATATCCTACATTTGCAATATTTAGACTAGGGATGGGGAACCTCAGGCCTGAGGACCAAATTTGGCCCACAGCTAGTTTTTATTTGCCCCCTTTCCAGTTCATGGAGCTGGCTCCTGAATATCTAGTTCCTATCTGCAAGCCCTTGAAAGTCTCTTGAGCTCAGGGCAAGGGACCAGAGATGAGGGCGGGAACACAAGGGTAGGGGACAGATCTATGATCTGGACACTCCTCTTCCTAACAGCACCCCTGCTCCCAACTTCTGTGTAACCCTCAGAGTTTGTACTAGTTTCCAAAGTGACCCCTGATTTTGACAAACTGAAAGAACGAATGTAAGGTTTAGCATTGCAGTTCCTGGCTTGCGTCCTTGCCACAGCATGTATATTCCTATTAGCACCATCTTTATTATGTAAACACGCTGTAAGAGATTGTGGGTGTTTTTAGACCTCCCCACCCATCAACCACCCATCATGCATGTTGCAGGGCCGTGTTGGTGCCCTATGCAGCCCTGCAACATGCATGATTGGTGGGTAATGGGTGGGAAGGCGCTTGTCTAAAAACAGCCATGTCATCTGCCTCAGTGTAATAAAGCTGATTTTTTTATCACATTGTGAAGCATTTTCCTTTGAAATCCGCAGGTGTGAATCTAGTACAACAGCTGACTTCTCCTTGTAAATATATTTGTTGGCCATTTATTTAAGGAGCATAATGACCTTTAATTATGCATGCTAATATAAAAGTCAAGGCTATGGAGGACTGTGCACTAAGGGGAAGTGCCTGCTTTGAGGCTAGCCTGAGAACTCTCCAAAGCAATTAGATGTTTAAAGCACAATGCTGCTAAAAATGATTCATTAATGTTAAGGGGAAGTAAAGTTCTAAGTGCACTGATGTCTAGTACATCTCTATCATAGTCATAATGAATTTTAAAAGAGCCAGGAGTTGAAGGCTGAATGCCACACAGCAGATAGTCTCTCCCCTCCCTTGTCCATTCTTGATAGGAAGCTCCTTGGAGCGGGAACCTGTCTCTGATCACAGCTGTGCAGCACCAGACACATTGCTGGTGCTATTTAAATAAATAAACATAAACAAATAAATAATAGTTGACCGTAACTAAATCATATCCAGATCATTATGCAGATGCTATATTACTTATGTTTTCTTTCTCGGACTTAGTGGAGTGGACAGAATTTTTTCCACATTTTGTGCTGCACCTGTTTTGTTTTTTGATTGTTTGTTTTTGAGGTTGCAAGCATGGTCTCTAAACACCTTGACCTATCTGGCGTGTTGCATTGTGGCTGTTGTACAACTTTGGCTGGCAGTACCTTGCAGTTTCCTTGCTTCAGGATGACTTGATTTTTATGTTATATAAAACTATCTTCTTCTGTTGGATATGGCTTTGGATTAGGATGCTCTCAGATACTTGCCTGTATTGAAATATTAGAAGGGCTGTTCCTCTTCCCCCTTTCTTTCATATTTTAATGCACGTGTGCTATTCCTCAGGTGTGTTAGCAACTAGTAGGCTTTTATTTGGGGGTTTGACTTCTTTTTCCTTGTCAGTCGATTTGTTGGGGGTTTTTGTTTGTTTTTTCATTTACTTTAATTTTGTACCCCACCCTATCTTTTGTGGGGGCTCAGATCAGCTTAAAAGAGGAAAAAAACAGTACAGTCATCAGAAAATCCCATTAATACAATCAGTAAAAAGTCACCACAACATAATACAAATAAATAATTATCCCTCCAACCCTACTAGTATATCTTCTCCCACATGCCTGTACCCCACCTCTATGACCCCACTGCGGTAAAGCAGAGACCAAAAACAACAGAACAGCAGTTAGAGGTGTACTGAGAGCCAATGGTCAAATAAAACAACAACAAATGTAACAATCAGTTGTATATAGCGGAATGATAGTTGTCCTGTAATCCAGGTTAAAAGGAACTCGGTGGGACTATCTAGGCATATGGGCATTAAAACAGATTTTGGATTAAAACAGATTTTAGATTAAAAGGGGAAGAGTACCTTTCTTTTGGTTTTGCATAGATAGGACTGTGCAATGCTCTTCTTGATCAATATAAGACACAGTCCTTCACCTATTGGTGTTGATGACAAAACTTTCATTGACTTTAGTGGTGAGCGAATTCTACCCTTTCTCTTTCCTCTAAGATCATCTACAAAGTGTCAAAAAGCAACATTTGGGTCACTTAATTTTCTATATCGTTGATGCCTTTAGTTGTTGTTTGTTCCTTAAACTGAGAATTGAAATTCACTTTCTCTTATTGATGTAAGTTCCTCAGGGTTACTACTCCTAGCATTAAATTAGTGTATATTTATAATGAATGCAGAAACACTTGTGTTCCTACATCAGCTAGTAGAGGCAGAATAATTTTGTGAATTATAGTTTTTATAATACAGGTCCAAATAGAAAAGAGAATTTCCTTAATAATAGAAATCACGTTATGAAATGTTTTAAAAATTAAATAGCCTTTATATACATTTGAACACATTTCCTGCAGTGTTTGCAAATCTAATATTGCAGCATTGTGCTGGCACAAGAAAATGAACAAGGTTAATATAAATTAAGAGTGAAGCTGTGTAGTGTATTTTCTGTATGCAGTTTAAATGAATTTCAGATCTTTTCAGCTAGCAATAATAATGTGAAGAGTAAAATTTGTGAAGTTCTATGAATCAAAGATGGTACTGCATTAAGCAATGAAAATAAGGAGGTTTTCTTTTCCTGTGTATCTGCTTCTTGGTTCTCAGCCATTCTCCGCCAGCATATCTCTCCTGCATCTATCGCTTTAATTTTCCCTGATAGTATGCTTTTATAACACTATGTGTGGAAACAGAAGTGCTCACACTGCCATGGCAACCTGGTCCAGGTCAGGATGGGAAGCCACAGTGGACACGGTCCAGACTAGGTCAGGCTGCTCACCACACGTTCCCACCACCGAGAAGGGCAAGGAGATGCAGAAACATGCAGCCAGCTAGCCCTATAGCCCACCATTACAGACCACCATAGCAGCCAATGACTGCCACCATGGAGGCCAGCCATGGCAGGACCCAATCCAGGCCGAGTCTGTGATAGCTCGCTGCGACCTGCTTTGCCCTGATCATGCGGAGCCTAGCCTGGGCTGTGACCTGGAGCTAATCCGGGCTTCAGAGCCCGAGCTAGCCTCCGACATGGCCCAGGGCAATCCCAGGCCAACATCTGGTGGCCCATCAACAGACATGCTTGTAGCTCGCAGGCGAAAGTGTGAAAAAGCGGGCCACTGTCACATCTGTTTTTACCTTATGAGAAAAAGCAAATCATTTCTTAAATGTGGCATTTAAACATGTGTGACTTTTGTCTAGGTTGGGAATGTCAATAGAAGAATCTATGAAGCTCACCGCTGTACAGAATAATAAGGAAGATGAGAGCAGTTCACTGTGTGGGTCTCCAGGTATACCTGGTCCTTCTAAACAGTCAAGCTTTGAAGATCATGAAGAGAAAATTGCACCAAGCCCACCTCTGCCCGAGAGAGATTTTTGCCAAACTCTTAGTAACATAGAACAGGTTCCAGCCAAGGATCTGATGGCAGAGTCAGAGGACATATTGATACCTGAGGAATCTGTCATTCAGGAGGAGATTACTGAGGAGGTTGAGACAAGTATATGTGAATGCCAGGAAAATGATAAAACGGAACCTGAGCTTTCTGAGGAGCCATTAAGTCCTGTTGGCACAAATGAAGAAATACAAACAGTACCAGTTACAGGGAACTCTGAGTCCTGTGTTTTGATGAATGATGTAGTAGGTATTGTGTCTCACATTGAAGTTAAGGATGACGAGAAATCAGACTGCCCTCAGGAAGAAATGTCAGTCGTGATCGATCAACTAGAGAATTGCTTATCACCTGCACAATCTGCTTCATCTCCAAACTCTGTCAGCAGTACAGCAGACAAGGATCCAGAGTCTACAAAAGAGCAAAGTGCTCCAGAAACACAAAGTGTTTCCTCTGTTCTAGAAGGTTCTTTGTTCACTGGCAGAAGCATTGCTGTAGATATGGAGCTACAGAGTGACCCTGAGGAACATTTATCTGAAACTGCTTGCATTTCTGAAACTTCCTTTTCCTCTGAAAGCCCAGAGGGACGATGTAACAGCATTGCTTCTCCTGGAGGTGATACACAGTTCACTTCAGAGGAGCCCTGTACTCCAGCATCTCTGGAAACAGCTTGTTCATCTGAGGTGTCTTGCACTGAAAATATTGAAGCTGATAATCAAAAAAAGCCCATTGATGAAAGCCTACATGTATCTTTAATGTCAGAAATATCTCCAATGTTCACTTCACCTGTAACCTCAGAAGCATCTCTGATGTCAAACCTACCTTTAACGTTAGAGGCATCACCAGCTTCCAATTTACCTTTAACATCAGAAACCTCTCCAATGTCTGATTTACCTTTAACATCAGAAACCTCTTCATTGTCTCCTGTACATCTGACTTCTGAATCATCTCTAGCAACCAGTTTACCTCTACCTTCAGAAACCTCTCCAATTTCTAACTCCCCCATGAGTGAAAGACTCATTCTGCAGCAAAGGAAATCACCATGTTCATCTGAAGAATCTCTGTCCCCTTTAAAAGAAGACACCTCTGCTGTTCCTAAAACATCTCAAGAGGACAGTCTTGCTTCACAACAAAAGCAGCATCAAAGTACGTCTGATACTATGAAATTGAGTCCACTAGCCATTATATCTGAGGTTTCAGTTTTCGAAGAGCCCCATGCCAAAAACCATACTCATCAACCATGCAAATTGCATAATGAAATAGAAAAATCCTACATTGCTTCCATTCCAGAACTTTCTTCTCTAGAAGTGATAAAAATTAAAAATCATAGTGCTCAACAAAGAACTGAAAAGAAAGGTACACTCTCGCCATTAGATGTATCTGTCTTATCAGATGGGACAATGGGCAAAAGCTCTGAACTTCTTCCAGCCAAACCACATGATAAACTATATACCTCATCACTAGAAAAGACATCCTTCTCCGACGTGTGCAGAAGCAAATCACATAAACAACAAGGGAGTACACAGAACCGGCTGGAGGTTTCCCATTCATCTAAGTCATTAGAACTCGCAAAGCCACCTGAAGTAAGAATTGAAAACCGAGACCTGGAGATCCCAAAGAGGAAGACTGCAGAGCAGCACAGTTTTGGAATCTGTAAGGAGAAGAGAGCAAGAATAGAAGATGACCAGCTTCATCGTAGTGCTTCAACGACAAGTCCATCTGAGAGAGAGCAGCCACCCAGGGAAGAACCTCGAGTTCCACCCCTTAAGGTAAAGTGATGGGGAAAGCATACTGAGTAAGGAAACTAAAGAGGAATGTCTCTCTGTCTTGGTTTGCTGAGCAAGGATTTTGTTTTGGCTGCTAGACAGCATGTGTGTTCTCTTTCTGTGTTTTTATTTATTTATTTATTTATTTATTTAATAAATT
Organism: Sphenodon punctatus; assembly: GCA_003113815.1. Taxonomy (NCBI): domain Eukaryota; kingdom Metazoa; phylum Chordata; class Lepidosauria; order Sphenodontia; family Sphenodontidae; genus Sphenodon; species Sphenodon punctatus. The sequence continues at coordinate 4,192,096 of QEPC01001916.1, read as the reverse complement.
TATACCCCGCCCCTCCTGCCATGCATTAATCATTGAATTAATCTTTTTTGTAAAAGGACTTTCCTAGGGGGAAAAACTTTCCAATCAAACAAACATAATCAAACATTTCCATGTTAATTAATTTACCAGATTGTGATATTGGCAATTGAACAAGAGAGGTTCTCTCATCATGAATTCTGAATTGTTACACAGGAATAAATTATTTTCATGACAGCCAGTCAAGGTCTCCACTCTAAGGAGGACTCAAGATACCAGGGCAGTGAGACTGTGCAGGGTGAGAACCAGAGATTGCAAGTCACTTTTGCAAGTCTAAGGCTGCTTGCCCACATTACTTCAGGCAGCGAATCTCCCTGCGAGGAATCTCCTGGCGAGCTCTGCACGTGGGCGCGGGGGCAAAAGCATCATCAGCCGGGTCCTGCTGCTTTTTTTCTTATGAATAACAGGACACGAAATCCAGCCCTGTCATACATAAGAAAAAAACCCCACAGGACCCAGCTGATAATGCTTTTACCCCCGCACCCATGTGCAGAGTTCACAATAAGATTCCCAGTCAGGAGTTTCCCCGCCGGGAGATTCCCCACCCGAGGTAACATGGGTAAGCAGCCTTACTTACAAGATGACAAAAGCACATTACATTATGACTTTTCTAGTGGGCCGCAAGTAGAAGCATAAGAACGTAAGTAGTGCCATACTGAGTCAGACCAGGTACAACAAAAATAACTATCCCAAATGAAGGTCAATACAATATTTAATAAAAGGTAGTGTAACAATTACTGGCTCGAAACTGTATCTATATTGCCTAAGACATTGGCAGTAACACAAAGAATTTCACCATGAGTGTCATACAAACACTGAAAAATTGGCTAAAACTTAACCAAATTAATCACAGAACATTAATGCAAGTACAGACAAAATGATACATGTGCATTGGGGAAACCCCATAATCAATACAAGGCTAAGACAATGACTAAGCAAGAATAATATGGCAGCATGCGCCTGGTATGAGCCCAATTGAAACCAGCATCACAGAGAAAGAATTTTAAATCCAATGTTTCGCTGTAGCTGGCAGCTTCTTCAAAGGATAATAGTGGTATCTGCGCTGTATTTCAAGGAGCAAGTAATTCTGACTGAGCTCCAGTAATCCCGCATGAAAAAACTCCTTTCTATAGTAAGAAATAATAATGGATCCCAGCAGAGGTTTCACTGGTAACCCACAGAGGCCTCCGGTGTTTAGCATTAGCTTGCGTTTGTTATAACGCCATCAACAGAGAAGTAGGTGAGTGTATACTTTGCTCCTTTGATGTAGCTTGTATGGGCACCTGGCACTGCATTGCCCCTTTAGAAACCCCTGCTTCTATATAGATACAGTTTCGAGCCAGTAATTGTTACACTACCTTTTATTAAATATTGTATTGACCTTCATTTGGGAACTTGACCTCCATTTGGGATAGTTATTTTTGTTGTACCTAGTTTGTATACTATCCTGTGAAACCTTTAGGCTGACTACACGGAGTCAGACCAACAGTCCATCAAGCCCATCCTCCAACAGTGGCCAATCTTGATCACATGGGAGAAGAACCAACAGTCACAATGGGCAATCTATTCTCCATTGTTCACTCCCAGCTCCCGACAGTAAGAAGTTCATCCCGTAAACTACTTGGTTAATAGCCATTAATGGACATACTCTCTAAGTACTTATCCTCTCTAAGTACTTATCCAGTCCTTTTTTTAAACCCAGCTATACTACTGGCCTTGACAACGTCCTCTGGCAACAAATTTCATAAGCTAATTATGTGTTGAATGAAAAAGTAGTTCCTTTTATTTGTTTTAAATCTGCCGGCAGCTAGTTTCATGGAGCGTCCCCTAGTTCTATTACTATTTGAGAGGGTAAATAACCATTCCCTATCTACTCGTTCCACACCACACAAGATTTTATAAACCTCTATCATGTCCCCTCTCAGTCTTCTCTAACCTGAAGAGACCAAGCTTGTCAAGACTCTCTTTGTACGGAAGCCGTTGCATATTGTTTATCATTCTCATTGCCCTTCTCTGTACCTTTTCTAGTTCAGTTATGTCTTTTTTGAGATGGGGCGACCAGAACTGCACACACTATTCCAGGTGCGGTCGCACCATTGATTTGTATAGAGGCATTATGACATCCTCAATTTTATTCTCTATCCCTTTGCAAATAACTCCTAACATTCTGTTCGCTTTTTTGACTGCTGCTGAGCACTGGGCTGAGGATCTCAGTGTATTATCCACAATCACTCCCAGATCCTTTTCCTGAGTGGTAACTCCTAGCTTAGTACCCAGCATTGTGTACTCGTAGTTTGGATTATTTTTCCCTATGTGCATCACTTTGCACTTTGTCCACATTAAATCTCATCTGCCATTTAGATGCCTAGACACCCAGTCTCATGAGATCCTGTTGCAGTTCTTCACAATCTGCTCATGGTTTAACTACCTTGAATAACTTGGTGTCATCTGCAAATTTGATCACCTCACTCTTAACGCCCTTTTCCAGATCATTAATGAATACATTAAGCAGTAGTGGTGGGACCCCGGGCCCATTACCGGCTACCGGATTTTACCGGTTACCGGTTTCACGAAAACCGGATTCCCGGATAAAATCCGGTATACCGGTACCGGATTTTATCCATTGCTTTCAATGGGGCGCTGTGTCCCCATTGAAAGCAATGGAATAAATTCCTCCCCCTCCCCCTCCCAGGCTGCGCGGGTGGAAGGGGGGACACCCCCCGCCCACCCTGCCCAGCCTGGCTTTTTGTTGTAAAAAAGAACAGACTCAGAGTGAGACCCCGAGGCGAGCTCCCCCCAGCACCAGCGGCCGCGGCGTCCCCGCAGCCGCGGGTAAGTATGACCCGATCCCTGGGGGGGGTGGGGGTGTTTAACACACACACACACACCCCAGGGATCACCCCTACACTCAGTGCGCTTGCCGCTTGCCGCTTACCTTGGGGAGCTCCGGCGGCGGCGGGCGGTCCGGCGGCCTCAGCGCCGGCTGTGGCTGCCGGCGTCAGGACGTTCTAGGCCTTCCGGTGCACTTCACCGGAAGGCCTAGAACGTCCTGAAGCCGGCAGCCACAGCCGGCGCTGAAGCCGCCGGGCCGCCCGCCGCCGCCGGAGCTCCCCAAGGTAAGCGGCAAGCGGCAAGCGCACTGAGTGTAGGGGTGATCCCTGGGGGGGGTGGGGGTGTTAAACACCCCCACCCCCCCCAGGGATCGGGTCATACTTACCCGCGGCTGCGGGGACGCCGCGGCCGCTGGTGCTGGGGGGGGGGCTCGCCTCGGGGTCTCACTCTGTTCTTTTTTACAACAAAAAGCCAGGCTGGGCAGGGTGGGTGGGGGGTGTCCCCCCTTCCACCCGCGCAGCCTGGACTCGGGGAGGGGTTGTTTTTTTTAAACAGTTTTCCTGGGGCTTTAGATTTTTTGACATTGCAGCCATTTAAAAATGGCTGCAATGCCAAAAAACCGGTACACTGAAATCCGGTACCGGGGGTCGGATTACCGGGCCGAATCCGATAATGCCGGTACGCCCGATACTGGCATTATCGGATACCGGATTCTACCGGTTCCCCACCCCTATTAAGCAGCACCAGTCCCAATACAGATCCCTGAGGCACACCACTTTTTACATCTCTCCATTGTGAAAACTGACCATTTAGTCCTACTCTTTGCTTCCTATCCTTTAACCAGTTACCGATCCATAGTAAGACACTATCTCCTATCCCATGACTTTTTAATTTTCTCAAGAGTCTTTTATATGGGACCTTATCAAATGCTTTCTGGAAATCCAGGTACACTATATCTACCAGGTCCCCTTTGTCCACATGCTTATTTACACCCTAAAAGAATTCCAACAGATTAGTGAGGTATGACTTACCTTTGCTAATTCCATGTTGACTCTTCCCCATTAAGCCATGTTTATCAACATACCCAGCAATTCTGTTCTTAATTATAGTTTCCACCATTTTGCCTGGCACAAACATCAAGCTTACTGGTCTGTAGTTTCCAGGATCACCTCTGAATCCCTTTTTAAATATTGGGGTTACATTTGCCACCCTCTAGTCCTCAGGTACAGTGGCAGATTTTAGTGATAGGTTACAAATTACTAACAGTAGGTCTGCAATTTCATAATTTAATTTCTTCAGAACTCTGGGGTGAATACTATCTGGTCCTGGTGATTTGTTAGTATTTAGTTTGTCAATTTGCTCTAGAACCTCCTCCAGTGTCACGTTGATTTGTAACAGCTCTTCCAATTCATCACCTTCAAAGTAAGGTTCTGGCGTGAGTATCTTCTCCCCAACATCCTCTGCAGTGAAGACCAAAGCAAAGAAATCATTCATCTTCCCTGCAATGTCCTTTTACTCTGTAAGCACCCCCTTTATCTAACAGCCCAACTGACTCACTTAGCAGGCTTTCTGCTTCTGACGTACTTGAAAAAGTTTTTATTATTAGTTTTAGCATCTTCAGCAGGTTGTTCCTCAAATTCCTTTTTGGCCTGCCTTATGAATTTTTTACATCCACTTGGGCAACACTTATGCTCTTCTCTATTTACCTCATTGGGACTCTCAATTTTTGAAAGGATGCCTTTTTGGCTGCAATACCCTCCTTCACCTCACGTTTAGCCACACAGGCAGACGTTTGGTCCTCTTCCTCCCTTTTTTAATTTGTGGAATACATTTAGTCTGAGCTTTCAAGATGGTGATTTTAAATAGTCTCCATGCTGCCTGTAGACATTTAATTCTTGCAACTGCTCCTTTAAGTTTCCCTCCAACTAGTTTCCTCATTTTTACTTAGTTACCCTTTCTAAAGTTATATGTTACCGTAGTGGTTTTATTTGGCATTTTCCCTCCTGTGAGTATGTCAAATTTGATTATATTATGATCACTATTGCCCAGCGGCTTCAGCACTGTTACCCCTCGCACTAAATCCTGTACTTCACTTAGCTCCAAGGACTAGATCCAAAGTGGCTCCTTCTCATGTTGGTTCCAGGATGAGCAGCTCCAGGAAGCAGTCATTTATGACTTCTAGAAATTTTATCTCTGCATCCCTCCTTGAGGAGACATTCACCCAGTCAATATGAGGGTAATTACAATCGCCCATTATTACTGCATTTCCAACTTTAGTAGCCTATCTAATATCCTTAGCATTTCACAGTCAGTCTCACTGTCCTGGTGAGAACGATGATCGTGTAGGCCGACCGCTATACAATTCCCCGTGATACATGGAATTTCTATCCACAGAGATTCCAGAGTACTGTTTGCTTCCTTTACAATATTTATCCTGCTTGACTCAATGTTGCCTCTTACATATAGCAGCACCCCACCACCAGCTCGATCTACTCTGTCATTTTGATATATTTTGTATCCTGGCAATACCGTGTCCCATTGGTTGTCCCCATTTCACCAGGTCTCTGAGATTCCTCATATGTCTATATTCTCATTTAACGCAATACACTCTAATTCTAATTTTTAGACTTCTAGCATTTGTATATAGACATTTAAATGTATCCTTTTTATTTTTAATCTGTTTATTGTACGTTTTAGTTTACTGTTTTAGTTATTTGGGGATCAATTGAGGTTGACTGTTGCAAATTGATTTCCACCTGAACTCTCTGGAGATTTTTCCTGTCTTCTATATTAGGATACTCTACTTTCCCTGAAATAACAGCATCTTTTGTAGTTGCCTCTGAAACTGGTTGTAAAGGACAAAGTCTGTACTACAAACTGAGGCTTCTATCCTCAATGTACAATGCTGGCACAAGCCCCATTGATGTGAATAGGGCATGGTCCTTTGAGGACTGGAACGCAGATATATTCTATAGCAGCAAAGTGAAGTATAAGCATTGGCTAAGTAAATTCCATTATGCACATATTTCTATGGGCTTGTTTCATTTTGAAAGACCTTCAACATATCAAGCTGATAGTTTTAGTTTTATTCTGAATTTTATGGTGTCTACCTTGTTCCTTTTTAGTTTTGCATACAATGGTCCTTATCAGCACTAGGTCTGGCCTGCTCAATTCAAATCACTGCCACACCAGTGTGTGTTTCAAATTATTCATAACTGTCCCATTGTCTCTTTATCTGTTGCTGTAATGGTTGCTGAGTACTATTATGTTACCCAGGGAGGCAAATACAGTAACTGCTCCAAGTCACTAGAGCTACAGCATGGTTCTGCAAACAGCAGCATGCTCCAATCTAGTGGCACTGTAGCAGGGCTTCTTCCCAGGTCCACACGGGGCGCTGGTGTGCCTCTAGGAAATTAGCTCTACCCCAGTACTACGCCTATTCAGGCCGAGCCTCAGCTGAATTCCCCTCCGAGGAAGGAGGTACCCTCCTGTAGGACCCAACGCAGTCTCGCTCAGAGGGTACCAGTCCACAGTCCTTTATTAGACTCAGTGTCCAGTGTACACAATCCCTGGGCTGTCAACTCAGTTGCCTCCACCATGCAGGCCTAGGTCCGTCTCTCACCAGCTCAGGAGCAACACAACATCAACTCCTCTTGTCCATCTAGCCAGGCCTCAAAGCCCCAGGCTCTGGCCAAGCCTTCCCCAGGCATGAGGCTCCCTCTTGGGCACAGCCTCTCTCAGTACCTGGTTCTCCTCTTCAGCACCCTGGAGGGCATAGAGTGGGCCGATCTTGTCAGGGAGATGTGGTCCCTTCATCTCCCAGGCAGAGATTCCCCTCCTCTCTGCCTTGCCTCTCCTTATAGCCCAGAAGAATGGGTGTGGCCAGGCTTCTAATCCTCAACCTTAAAGGGCCAGCGTCCTGCCCACTCTGACTCAGGGTCTCCCAGTCTGTTCCCTTCACAGACTGGTCCCAAGCTATGGGGCTGGCTCTGCCACACCCCTATGCGTGCTCAGTCCTCTGGCTGGCCCACACAGCCCCCTTTTTAAAGGGATAGCAGCCTCACAGGACTGCTCCCTGCTACAGCCGTGCACTCATTTTTAGTTTTTTTTTTAAAAAAAGACTTAATCTAATGTGAGGTTCTACTGACGAATTACAAAGAAGACTACAGGCAAATTTTTCAAGATTTTTAGGTTCCTAGATGGTTTTCAAAATGAGAATTAAGCTCTTAAGTTAAGTAGGTGCTCTTGAAAATTTTATCCCAAATCATAATCTAACATAATATTTAGAAAGAATAGTAACAATTTAACAGGAAGCTGCCATTTTGTTTATTTTCTGATGCAAAATAAATTAGAAAAAATCTTTTGAGCTGAAATATTTTCAAATAAGTTGCAGTGTCAGTTCTATAATCAAATGTTAATTTAGGAGTACATTATAGCCACACATTAAACTAAGCATGCTTTTTAGAAAAAGATGACGCATCGGTGCATAGCCATTGCCACAGGCACCAAATCACCTGAATGAATGAGTAAAGTGCGGCCTGCACACAAGACAGAGAAACCCCAAATACCTATAGCATCCATTTGCATGTTTCACAGACCCATTGTCTTGCACATGATCTCTGGGGTGCGTATGGGACAGTGGAGTCTGAGAGCAGGAAGGAGATGCTGGAATCTCGGAGTGCACGTGCAGGCAAAGCAGTCTGAGAGCAGGAGGGGTGCTGGAGATGGGTGCGCAATGGGGACAGAGCAGGCAGGGGGTGCTGGAGACTAGGATGCACATGAGGGCAATGGGGTCTGAGAGCAGGGTTGGGGTGCTGGAGACTGGGGTGCATATGGGACAGTGGGGTCTGAGAGCAGGGTTGGGGTGCACCAGGGACAATTTATTTATTTAATTTAAAAACTTATTACCCCACCCCTCCTGCCACAGGCAGCTCAGGGCGGCTTACAACAATAAAAACAATTAAAACACATCATAAAAAGGAGGAAAGAGAGAAAACAAGCACCCCCCTACCCCCCTGCTCCCTACCCCCCATCACCCCCCTCCTCCGCCAAACACCTGGCGGAACAGCCAGGTCTTGCAACTTTTCCAAAAAGAAGGGAGGTCTGGGGCCAGCCAGGCTCCCACCAGAAGGGAGTTCCATAGGCGTGGTCACCAAGAATGCCCTCTTCTGCGTGGCCACCCAAGAAACTCAGGGGACCTCGAGCAGGGCATCACCGGATGACCGCAGGGGCCAATCCAGGACCCGGGGAGTAAGGCGGTCTCACAGGTAGGCAGGGCCCAGACTGTTTAGGGCTTTATAGGTTAAAACCAACACCTTAAATCGGGCCCGAAAAAACCACCAGCAGCCAGTGCAGAGAGCAGAGCACTGGTGTAATATGCTCCCGGCAGCCCAGTCCCATTAGGAGACAGGCCACCGCATTCTGCACCAGCTGCAATTTCCAAGCCGTCACCATGAGTAGCCCCACGTAAAGTGCGTTACAGTAGTCTAGTCAAGAGGTGATGAAAGCATGGATGACTGTGGCCAGGTCAGAGTCCGAAACTAACAGCTGAAGCCGTCGCACCAGATGCAACTGGAGGAATCACTCCTCGCCATAGCGTCCACCTGGAGATCCAGGCAGAGCTGCGCATCGAGGAGCATCCCTAGACTCCGTACCTGGGAGGTCAATGGAGGACAGATCCCATCAATGATGGAGGCCACCAATTCCATCGCCTTACCCGGTAACATCACTTCCGTCTTGTCAGGACTCAGCCGCAATCGATTAGCCTTCATCCAATCCCTCACAGCCGCCAGGCACTGAGTAAGCACCGAGACTGCTGGGCCTGGGTCTGTTGAAAAAGAGAGGTACAGTTGGGTGTCATCAGCATATTGATGACACCGAACACCGAACCCCCTAATCACCTCGCAGAGCAGCTGCATATATACATTGAACAGGAGAGGGGACAGAACAGAACCCTGCAGAACTCCACACGAGAGGTCTCGGTATGATGAAAAACAGTCCCCGAGACAATGGGGTCTGAGAGCAGGGTTGGGGTGCTGGAGACTGGGGTGCACATGGGGGCAATGGGGTCTGAGAGCAGGGTTGGGGTGCACATGGGGCAATGGGGTCTGAGAGCAGGGTTGGGTACTGGAGACGAGTGCACTTAGGTAGTGGGGTCTGAGTGCAGGGCTGGGGTGCTGGAGACGCGTGCACATGGGGCAATGAGAGCCAAGCAGGGAGGAGGTGCTGGAGACTGAGGTACACATGGGCAATGGGGTCTGAGAAAAGGGAAGAGGGTGCTGAGTGCCTGGACTAGTGTGGGTGGGTATATTGTCCCTAGTAATTCCTTTTGCATTTGGACACTCACCTAACAGAGCTATGGCATTCAGGTTTCCCCCCTCACTATTGTGCCCCCGACCCTCCCTCACTGTTGTGCCTCAGTGAGCTAGAGTGAGTGTATTCTGCCTTTTGACTGTCTCTTGCACTAACTGTATGTGAATGAATGCCCAGGTGCAGAGGCAGCCCCTTAGTTTCTCCCATGTGACTGAAGGGCTTGCTACAATTCTCTTCAGGTCTCTGTTTCTTTCCTGCCATTCTCCCCCTTCCCCCCTCCCTTGCGGAAGACTCTCTTAGAACCAGCTGGCACCTATTGACAGTAGGAGTCTGCAAGAGCAGGCAACAGTTGCTTGTTCCCATCTCTCTGCACTCAGCACTGTTCTTGCACAGGCGCACTCTGTCCAGGGTTGCTGCAATGTAGACAGAGCCATTCTCACCGTGGCACTGGAGAACAGGAGGCCAGGAGAGCAGGTGGGCGGCTGCTCCAAGCTGAGTCCTTCCTCCCGAGCCCCTGCACCTTCCAGCACTCCTCCTGACACAGGCTTGCTCTGTCCAGTAGCAGGGGGCTGCTGCCACGGCAAGATCAATTACAGCGCCCTCATGTAAATCACACTTGTGTTGATGGCCATACCAGAACTACCCTAGCTACAGCACTGCATAGATGTGATTCAGTTGTGCATAATGGAATCTTTCCTCGGTAGCCAGCTAGTTCAATCCAGCAAAATTCACTAATGACCAGACATAACCACCTACTGATGGGTGTTCATTGGCATATATCAAATTATTTTGGCTTGCTTCCAGTTCCAAGTGGATAGATTTCCACATTACAGAATACCCCACATAATAGGAATGAATGGATACCATCAACAAGGCCAAGTACTGAATTGTTATGGAAAGCAAAGTATCCTTTTCCTACAGGCCTGGGTTGAGCACATTGATGTATCTGTGTGGAGAAGCTTTCTTTGCCACTGTTTGGACTGAACAGTGAATAAAATGGTAAAATTCTAATCGCAACAGTATTGGAACTTTGATATCCTCTTCCAACTGTCACCTAATTGATTCCTAGGACCTCCCAATCAGGAAAAATAAAATGTTAAAATGTTGCTCTTGCTGGCTTGATGTGCTGACTGAAGAAATCTGTTTTTGGAAGTGACCTCAGGACTCCAAGGTTCCAATCCCACAGAAGCACATCATATGGCAATGAAAGGAACTACATAATTAACAAGGAAAATATGTCTGGGTTTCTATGTTTTTATGTTAGCTAGTAGGCTTTTCAGTGGATTTGCGGAGGTCAAGGCAGGTGGTTATATTTTTCAGCTGAGACTGATTTCTGTTAGATGACGATAGAACAGTAAAATGTGCATATTGTTAATGTTGTAATTGCAGTGAATGGCAATTCTTTCCATTGCCGTGCTATGAATCTTTTAAGAAGTATTAAAGCAATGCATAATTTGCCAATAACACTGTTTTGTTTCGGGTTTTTTTCCCTTTTAGATTCAACTTTCAAAAATTGGGCCACCCTTTATTATCAAGAGCCAACCACTTTCCAAACCAGAACCTAAGGTTTCTCCAAGTGCATCAGTCAGTAGCGGGAGGAACACTGGGGCTAGGACTCTGGCAGACATCAAGGCAAGAGCTCAGCAAGCTAGAGCCCAGAGAGAGGCAGCGGCAGCAGCAGCTGTGGCCGCAGCTGCAAGCATAGTCTCTGGAGCGATGGGGAGTCCATGTGAAGGTGGAAAGACGAGAACGCTGGCACACATCAAGGAGCAAACAAAGGCCAAACTGCTTGCAAAGCACCAAGCCAGAGCCCACTTACTCCAGACCAATAAGGAAGGAAAGTCACAGGTCACCTCAAAGGAAGGTCCCTCAGCCTTAGAGATCTCAGCTGTTTCTGACATAAAGATTGAAGGTTCTACTGGTGTCATTATAGTTAATCCTAACTGCAGGTCTCCTAGCAACAAGTCTGCTCACCTCCGTGAGACTACCGCTTTATTGCAGCAGTCACTTAACACAGCTACATTACCAGAAACTGCTGCTGACATCTCTGTGCACAGTTCTGATGAAAATATACCTATGTCACATTTGTGTGAGAAAATAGTTTCGTCTACCTCTACTGAAAATAACAGCGTATCCGTGCTTTATAATAAAAATTCAGTTCCTGTGTCCATTTGCAGCACTGTAATGTCAGGAGCAATTAAAGAACTTTCCTTTGCAAGTTCTGTTGATAAACCCTCCGTTTTAATGTCTGTTGAAAATGCAGACACATCAGCTTCAGCTCGTAACATAAACATGCTGAAATCCATCCAAGGGGCTGACACTTCATGCATAGCAATTGTACCAAAATGTATTGATAACACTATTGTTCCAGCTACAATAGACAGTGCAGTCTTATCAAATTCCATTGATGAGAAAAGGTTGCCGATATCAAGCAGCAGCGCAAACAACACAGTCTCCAGTCAATACACCACTGTGCCAACTTCATCCATTGCAAGTAACTTGCCAAATCATCTACCTGGTAGCTCTGTACCAATTCCTCCCATGGGGTCTACCAACCGATTTTCTTCTGATAAGATAGCCATAGCTGGGTGTAATGAACCAAGTACTGTGCCAAGTAACACTACAGTTAGAGTGACTTTAAGTTGCAGTGATGCAGTTCAAGTAGCAGACTCTGTTTCCAGGCCGCCCATTTCAGGGTTTTCTGGTAATATGATGACAATAAGCTCTTATGATAACACTACTAAGTTAAGTGCTGATAACTTAGAGAAAAATTCTGGAATGAGAAATCTAATGGATTTGTCTGGTAAATCTCCAGTGGGATTTACACAGATGGCTATGAACAGATCCATACCCTGTAAAGTCATTGTTGACCACACGACAACACTAAATTCCAATTTGTCACTGTCTGCTTCCATTGAAACTGCAGAAAACAGCCTCGACCCGCAGAGCAGACCTGTGAGGACAGAAACTGCCTTACAAAATATAGCATGTCCTCAGGTATCTGTAATAAGCAGGCCCGAGCTAGTCACTAATGAAAGTCTTGAGCACAGTTCTAGCTTTATCACTGTTGCAGGAAAGCAAGATTGCAAAAGCTTGCAGGCAGCTTGTACAAGTCTTCGGGAAGTGCCTCTCACTCCTCAAGATAAAATAATTGAGGTTGTTGCTCCTGGCCAAGGTTTTGCTGAACAGTTACGGGGTCCTTTGGCCTTTAAAAGTGAAGCAGATGCTGCCTGCACCAACCAGTATAACACAATTTGCTGGAATGATGAAGAGGCGATGAACACAGACCAGTCTGTGGTCAGCCATCTTAACCCAAACAAGCATACGGAACACACTGAGCAGAACTGTTTTAAAAATGTCAAAACTGAACCTTCAAGTTATATACACATGTCAGAGCTTCAGCCGAGGAGTCTTATGACAAGCATGCCTGTTCCTGTTAAATCAGAAACTAATGAATCTGACAAGTGCTTTAGGATGGACACTGAAGATTTTACAGGACCTGAAATGCCTCCTCAGACTTCAGAAATAGCCACAAGTGCACAGCCGACAGAGACCTCCAAGACATCTGTTACAGATTCCATGGAGGACTCTCTGTCATTGACAACAGAAACCCTAAAAAGAGTTACAAGTGCTGGAAGCTCTAGCTGTCGTTTATCATCAGTTGAGGCCAACAATCCTCTAGTGACACAGTTACTGCAAGGCAACCTGCCTTTGGAAAAAGTGCTGCCACAGCCGAGATCAGGAGCCAAACTAGAAATTAACAGGCTTCCGTTGCCTTTGCAAACTACCTCAGTGTGTAAAACAGCAGTGTCTGAGAGAAATACGGCTGAACATCCTTCCAGCTCTCCCAATCCAGATGGTAAAGGATTTACGGCAGGCAGCATAGCCCCTCCACAAATCAGAAAACGTGAAAACCATCCGAAAAAGAGGATGGCCAGGACTGGGGGGGAACATGCTCAAATTAAATGCGAGTCTGGAAAGCTGTCAATGGACACAGATGCTAAAGTGGGTCCCTGTGTAATCAGTTCCAACATGAATCAGCTAGTGCACGGTCAGCCATTTAAACAAGAGTGGCTGAACAAACATGTAGCCCAGAACAGAATTGCTCATAGCCCCGATATCAAGCAGCAGAAGAGGCCACTGCCTTCATGCAGTTTCCAACAGAGCTTGTTTCATGTGGACAAAAATGGCAGCTTTCCTGCAGATGCTAGTACCTCACACAGACAGCATTTTTACCAAATGTCTATGGCTGCAAGAAGCTCGATTCCTACAGCAGCTTTGATGCAAACGAATTCAAAAGCCCCATCTGGCTGCAGTGCATTTGCTTTCAGTAGGCACCTGGAACAGAAGGGTTTGGGAGAGGTCAATATTTCTACAGCATCTCACCAGCTGAGGCTGGCAAGTGTTTTTTCCCATAATATTCAAATTAAGGAAGGTGATGACATTGCCAGTGCCTCACAGAATCTCCAGAGTAAATCATTAGTTCATCCTCCCCCTCCACCCCCTCCTCTGCCACCCCCTCCTCACCCAAACACTGAAGCCCCATCTGATCAAAAACAACCGACAGTTACTATGGAAACCACTAAAAGACTTAGTTGGCCTCAGCCAGCAAGCATCTGTAGCAATATAAAATCTGAACCCATTTCTTTTGACGAAGGTTTAAGCAGCAGCTGTGAACTGGGCATGAAACAAGCCTCCTATGATCAGAACGAAGTAAAAGAACAGTTAAAAGCATTTGCATTGAAAAATGCCGATTTCTCTTCCTATTTACTTTCTGAGCCACAGAAGCCTTTTACCCAATTAGCTGCTCAGAAAATACAGACGCAGCAGCAGCAGCAGCTCTGTGGAAATTATCCAACTATACACTTTGGTAGCACAAGCTTCAAAAGGGCAGCATCTGCAATTGAAAAATCTATTGGAATTTTGGGAAGTGGTTCAAACACTGCCACAAGCCTGTCTAGTCAGAACACTCAGATTCCGGTTCAGAAATTTGCTGACAGCAGCAATGCAGATGAACTGGAACTGAAATGCTCTTGCAGGCTGAAAGCCATGATTGTGTGCAAAGGCTGTGGAGCCTTCTGCCATGATGACTGCATAGGCCCTTCAAAACTGTGTGTAGCCTGTTTGGTTGTACGGTAGGAATTCAATCAAAGATGCAGTATCCCTTGTCAGCATGGGAGAACAGAACAAAGAAGTGGAAAAATTGTAATATTTTAGGCCATTATATAAATATATATATACTTTTTTTTCTGGTGATGCTTTGTTTCAGAATTTAGTTATTTCTGCTTGCATGACATTCTCTGGAAAGAAAAAACCCCTAGAAATGTGCTAAAAAATTCAAAGTTGTTACTGAGCTTTTCTAAGCTTTCTTGCTGTGTTAACAAAAAGGTATGAAAATGCCATTCCTAGTTTCTATTTATATGCACAAAGTGCAGTACACTGTTTCCCCACTTGAATGGGTAACACATACCCTCCAGGTAAAAGAACAAAAGGTTCCTGTCCTCCAGATAGCTAGCCAGTGATGTACCACAAACTTAGGAATAGTAGAGAAGTCTAACAAACGGAGAGAGGCTACTCTGTGGAACAGCTTGATGTTCTTTCAGAAATCAGGAATCATCCTAACTACTAAACTGACTTGCAGTTTTGCTAAGAATGATTGCTTTCTTGAACCCATGTTTATCATCTGTGTCTGACTTAAATGGTTGGTCCAGCAAAACAGAGTGAGGCTTTAGGCTGATTTAGAGTTGTTTACCCACGCACGCATAAGGCATTATGGATGGTGAGATTTTAGTTAAGCCCACTGTTGTTGTTTCCCAGAAAGAGTCAGATCTTTAATGTGATTGGCTATACCAGCTCTGGAATCTGCATGGCTCAAACAGAGTTTGGTGAAAATATTACACAACTACTAAGTACTACTTGCTTGCTTTCTCTTCTCCTTCCTGAATCTCTCCTGAAACTCACCTGTGTATTTAATCCATATTAAAATATGGATCTTCTCTATGTAACACGCAGGTTATACGTTCCATGGCCTAATATTAAAATTTGATTCTAAGGTCTAATCAGTAAAAGTGGTTATAACTCCATGTTGAGCTGAACAATAGAAAATCAATGTTATTCTTCCTCATATGATATATGATCTATTTAAATAGGTTTGCATTTTATTTTTTTAAAATTTTATTTTAAAAAATTACTTTTAACACTACTTTTGTTTTCATTCTTAAGGAATTCAAACTATGGGAGTGTTGGTGGGAATGAGGCATTCTTTTGAAGGGATACTGCATCTTTTAGATAATCTTCAGTATTTATCCAGTACTGTATTTATGTTTAGGATTATGGCTGCATTCAAGATGCATTAGCCACCACAATATCAGATGATAGCAGCAGTAATTTGGGGACATGAAAACAAAATACTTTAAAAAAGGGACAAAACACATGCAGCTTGATGGGGGAGATGCTAGATTATTATGAGAATTAAATATATTCATTTTTCTACCCTGAAAAACACAAAGTATGGAGTACAAGTAACCCACACACTATCATGTAGATCTGCCCACCAAAATAAAATGAATCTGGGAGAAATAGGTCGTCATAGTAGAACCTCCCCATTCACATGCCTAGCAATCTGTTTAAAACAATTGGCAATTTCTTCTCATCTCTCATGGAAAATGTCATATCAACATGTTGTAATAAGGTCTCATATTACTAAGATTTCAGTATTCATGCAAAATATAGTTTGTTACATTTTATTTAAATCCAGAAGTATCAATATAAATAATTAATGGTATTTGTCAGATGATTATTATTTTTATGATGCATTATACTTAATTATCTTTACTTACCGATTCATAATCTACAATGGCCCCAGTCACCAGTACTTATTGATGAGGTTGTATGTAGAAAAATCATATTTATGCTCTTATGTGGCCATGTATACACACATAAAACATGCCATTCCCTTTGATCCTTAAAAATGATTTGGAATATGTAGGAAATAGCTTCTTGCAATAAATTTGATGCTCTAGTTAGAATTTAATTTCATTGTAGTAGTGACATCTAAATATGATGTTGTTATACCCTGCAATGTAAAAGTCACTGATAATTACCTTAGCAGAATTGATACTGAAACAGTAAAATATTTTTTGTTCAAAGTGCTCTTTGTGAAGGTTAAAATCATGCAATTTGCAACAGTTTCAAACTTCTGTGCGGGATTATTTATTTTTTTAAATGAACATTTTGAAAAACATTCTTGTGCGGTTGTGATATAGTTGGCTGAATGGAGACATTGATAAACATAACTGTGTTCTATCTTTGCATATCAGTGCATTATTGAGGAGCCTTTTGAATTAGAATTTTATCCTGTTGTATTTATACATCATGGGTGAAATGCTGGCTCTCTTGAAGTCACTAGCTAAAATCGTATTGACTTCAGTAGTTAGGATTTCACCCAGTTTAGAGCGGATGCTTTAATTCCATAATATAAACTTGAGTGCCAGATCTAAGACAATCTGTGTTTACTGGTGGCTGGGAATCTACATTTCCTGGCTCAAAACTCACTCTCCACAGTGTACATGTCAGCATCTCTGTACTTGTGACTTCCATGGCATTAAAAGGAGTTTCAGCATTTTAATAAGGTTTAATTTGAATGTAGGGCAAGGATGTGGCTAATATGTTAGAAAATTCATTCTTTTAATTTTACTCATTTTTTGTACCATGGCTGTAATTTGCAATTGTGAGGAAAGAGAGTGTTCTTCAGAATGGTGCTATTTATTATTATACACTTGACCAAACTTCTCCCTAATGGAATTCCAGTGACTTTTATTTGAAGTCCAGGATTAATTTGGCCTACTATTTAGAGATATCCTATAGTAGTATTAGTGATATGTAATCATGGCTTTAATGTATGAGAATGCAAGGGAGATTAGAAGTTAATTTTAGGTTATTCCTGTCTTGACTGATTTGGTCCAGAATTCAGTTTCCAGTGATCATGCAATTTGTATCATTGAGCATGAAAGGTTTGTGCACTGACGGATGGTGAGAGGAAGTATTGCTTTAAAACAAACCACTGTATTTGGGGGGCGGGGGGAGATGCGTGTGAGAGAGAGTCCATCCATGCATAGTAATTTACACACTTGATTTTTGGAAAATATCCCAAGATTTTTCCCCCTCCTTAGTAGCAGCACTTTTGAGGGAGAGAGTAAAAGACTTTTCTCTTTTTCCTCTCTTTCTTTTTTTGTCTGGATATCTCTGAGGTGTGTAGATGATATTAGGGCATTTGCAGCGTTTGCATGTTCCTGTGCAGAGCTAATTTTCCAACCTGAATTTTCCTAGTTCCTTCATTGAAATAATGTAAGCATTTAGTGAACAGGGCACTCCTATATTTAGTATTCAATTTACCTACTGAGGTGTAGTACATGGAATGATTTTTTTAAAATAAATAAATAAAAATGTTGAGCCATACAGCAAAAATGTGTATCCCCTGTACTCTAGACGTTCTTGATGAGTGGTGTTTGTTTTCAGGGTACGCTGTGGAATGCTCAGATGTTTTCAGGGCCCTTGAATTTCATGCTCAGTTTATAAACTGGTGCATATGGTGCTTTATAATGCAGTTTCTGAAGTGAAATTACCTTATGCTGCATCCCTCTTCCCCTTACAAACACACGCACAATTTCAGAATAGTTGTAGCCTCTGGTTTAGCAGTTTCTCCAAAGTGTGGTGAAGTGCCAGGATAAACACTCAAAACAAGAGCCCAGAAATATCATTTTATGGGATTATTTTAGCTGACATAAGTGAATTTCCCATTGGGTGAAAACAGACATGACGCTAACCACCACCCTTGGTGGTTATTTATATTTATGCATGTTGCAGGACTGTATTGGTGCCCTATGCAGCCCTGAAACATGCATAAATGACCACCAAGGTGGTTAAAGGGTGGTTAGCGTCATGTCTGTTTTCACCCATAGTCCCTGATTTTGAAACACTGAATGGTTTTAAAGTTTTGCGACAGCAGCACAGCAGTTTTCTATCTGTATTTCTGTATACCATTGCTGAGGAGAAGCAAATATCAGTACTCAGTGTATTATCATCATGGACCTGTGTAGCTAAATGTTTCTGAATCTAAAATATCCTGTTGTCTTCAGTCATCATGCTTTGTCACTGTAAAACCAACAAAAACATTTTTAGTCTAATTTACAGGAGCTGCTTCTTTTACAGCACATATTTTGCTTTGTATTATATTTGATAGTTACAGAATAATTTAGTCTGTAGGATACTTTGTTGTATTTGTACTGTTCATGAATGTTACAAGAAAAGTGCTTTACTTTGTTGCCACAATTCTCTTGTACGGCTGTAAAATATTTTTTCTGCTTTACAGAAACCTAACCCGATTCACATTTGAGTGCAGTGGTTTTGGGTGTGTATGTATCTTTTTTATTATTTTTTTTTATTTGTCAGTATTCTGAATGTTTACATCTGTTTGACATTAGCCATTCAATGCCTTTTTATGGTATTATAACTCCTGCACACAACAGCAATGTGAAGTCAACCTGTATGTAACATGCATGAGAAATATACAGTTGTGTGTGCAAGGAAGGATCCTGACATACGCAGGTATTTTGTATTTTTCATCCACATACAGAGAAATAAAACTCTTCTTTCAGTCCTCTACCAAAGAAAAAATTATTCCCACAGGACAAACTCAGACAAAATTCTCCAAATCTTCAGAAGAGGGAGCAGTTGATTTCAATGGGATTGCTACATTTAATACTGGTTACGCTTGCTTTGTTACCTGACTAAATGTGACTGAGTGCAAATTTTTGTATTTCTTTTGTTAAAGACGGTGGGGTTTTTTTTGGTTTTTTTTAGAATTCAGGGATCATGGTTTTTTTAATGGTGCTGTTTGTCTTTTTATTTGTTTTAAACTAAAACATTTGTTGCCTAAAACAAGTGGTGGCTCACAAAACCATAAATTAAATTAAATGACTTGTTTGTCTCCATGTTTTGTCTCTTCCTTCCCTGTCCCCTGAAAATAACAACTCCTGGGCTTCAATATTAAAGTATTCTGAAGAAAATAAAGAAATAAAATGCACTTGGTGGTGATTGTTTAATTTTATGAATGGTATGTTGGCTAAGTTAAACCAAGCTTAGTTTACTCAGCATTTGAATCATTGGTGGAGAAAGAGAGGGAAAATTTGTACTATTTGAAACTCATATGGATTCTTATTGCCTTGGTGTCCTGATGAAGGCTTGTTACCAGATTATAGTGCTATCTTTGATACATAAATCCTGCAAGGCCCACCAACTCCCACTTCCCCTCGGATTTGGGGGAGCTAAAAATATAATGGGGGATCTGATCTTAAAATAACATTTTCTAGCACTTCTGCTTACAGAGTGATCTTTGCAAAGCTTAAAATCAGTCACTAGGAATGAAAAGAATACATAGCAGGGCTCCACTTCAGCAGCACGACACTGAAAAAGGGACAAAACCTAAAGATTTCCCCTACACTGGTTATATTAAATTGACTCGCCTAGATTTTAGAATCCCCAAATCCCCAGGCTAGCCCTGTGCATTCTGGCACAATAATGGTGGCCCAGACATTTTGGGGTACAGTGGTGGGTATCAAGTAATTGTTTGCTAGCCCCCCAAAAGTGCCAAACCAGTCTCTGTCTTAGCCGCCTAGCTCCTGGCATCTCCCACAATGGCAATTGTCTCTATCCCCTATTCCCCCACTGTGCTTTTTTAAATAACTGAAGTCTTCCTTATCCCAGAGGTCTCTGCACAGAACCCTGCAAAACCTAGGCTGAATTGAAAACCCTGCTGAATTGGCAAATAATTTTCCAGCCATATGTTGACATTTTATAGAGGCAATGGGTGAAAACTGACATGCACCTTAACTCCATTTTAACATTTCTTATGCATGTTGCAGGGCTGCACAGGGCATCAATATAGCCCTCCGACGTGCACATGAAATCTTAAAGCAGCGTTACATGTGTATCTGTTTTCACCCATTATAAGACGTATTTACATGCCCAAGTGTGTGGCCAGCGTTGATAGGGTTTGGGATGCTATTGTTAAATTGGGAGTTATTGGCATACTGTGGGGTTTTTAATTGGCTTTATCTTAAGTATGCTTTATCTGCTCTGAGCCCTTTGGGATGTAGAGCACACTATAAATTGAAGTAAATAATTTTTAAAACAAATCTTAACTTTCTTAAAATTGATTAGAGTTAAAATCAGAATTTGTGCACACTTAGGACATCTTGCACATAACTGGTTTTAAAGTGATCATATAAAATATGTTTATTTAAAATGCCATATTGTGAATTTTTATAGCTCTTTTTGAGAGGATCTTACTTGCTCATAGTGCTTTGTAAGTGTCAGTGAATTTATCCTCATAATGTCTCACTGATCTGTCTCTCAATTCTCCAGCA
This sequence comes from Sphenodon punctatus, assembly GCA_003113815.1. Lineage (NCBI taxonomy): Eukaryota > Metazoa > Chordata > Lepidosauria > Sphenodontia > Sphenodontidae > Sphenodon > Sphenodon punctatus. The sequence goes on along the minus strand of QEPC01001916.1, from coordinate 4,171,490 downwards.
TCATACTGTGTTAGTCTTGATGGATTGTATCAACCCACAGAGGTGGAGAGCTCCTCCTGACTGAAGGCCAAGGTAGATAACCCCAAGATAAGGATAGCCATCTGAAGTACTTCCCCAAAGGAGAACTGTGGGATGGAGCTACCCTGGGGCAGAGCAGCCAGGAAAAAGCTCTGCAGCTATTTGGATGCTTCCCCAGGACACCTTTCTTGTAATGTGCCCTAAGGGAAGTTTAGTTTTTAGGAACATGCTCTAATTCTTCTCTGTTTTTTCTCGTTAATTAGAGCGCCTGGCCTACGATAGATATTGGTTAGACCTTTTTCCAGGGAACACACCCCTCTGCTCCATTCCTTTCCCTTATGTAGATAAGCATAGATTGCTTCAACGTGAATGGTGTCCCAGCTCTCCTGATTGGCAGTAGCTCCATGGGTGTGTATGCCACAATGTACTGTCTTGATGCTTCTCTCCCTGCAGCTCCCTGCTCGGCACTACTCCTGGGTAGTATTCTGTCCCATCCAATCAGAAGACAGACTTCAAATTTGAATTTGTGGGTGGACCTGGCGAGAAACACTCCCTGCGATCCTCAGTTTGATTTCTACCTTCTGACTGGAAGGATCAGACCAGGATTCTTTTGAACCGTACACTGAAAATCTCTCCCGAGACCAAGCAGACAGCAGCAGGGGCTAGGAAGAACTCTCCCTCCTCCTCTCTGAGCTAGGAGCATGCAAAGCAGAGAGGCGCCTTGGCAGCCCCCTTCCTGTAACAGCGGAACTCTGAGGCCATGGTGGGCACTCTCTCCCTTTTGGGGATCAGGAGGGCTCTCCCCCACACCACAAGGAAAAGGTTCCCATCTGGGGTTGGCGGACACTTCGTGCCCAGGGATACCAGGTAAGTCCCATTGGGAGCTAGAGGGATCATGCCCACCAGTCTTTCTCCCCATAAGATGCCACACCAGGGAGCGTTCCAAGCGCTGAGGCATGCAAAAGGCAGGTGCAGGAGGACTTGGAAACCCTGATCTAACCCAATTGGGCTCCAGGTGTCTCCCCCTGCCCCTTAGGGAGGCAGGGAGTCCCCTCAGGGGTCCGGGATCCCGGGCCATTCCCCTTGCCCAGGTCAAGCCAGTGCCACCGTGTTTCTCCCCCTTCCCTGTGAGGCTATGACACTAAAGGCCCTTGCGGCTTGAGAGTTCTGTTCCTCCATCTATCCTAGGATGTGCATCTGCCTCTGGGGGAACTGGGCAGCTGCCTCACTAGCCCGGCAGCTCTAGCACATCCTGAGCTGGTTAGCAGAATAGGCCAGAGGCCCCCACCCAAAGAATAGTCAAAACATGAACCACCAGAACCCCAGGAGACTTCTGAAGCTGGCAGAGGCAGCCGCTATTGTGCCTACATGGCGTGTACAATGCCACCATCTTGGGGATGCATGTGAACCTCGGGGCAGTCACCATCTTGTCTGCCGCATGACCTGCAGGGGTGCTGCCATCTTGGGTGCGCGCATGATCCTCATGACAGGCACCATCCTGGTTGCACATGCACACAGAGTGGCAACCTGACCCCGCAACAAGGCAGGCTGGCCAGGAATTCTAACGCCGGGCCTAGTGGCGCACCCTATCTACTCGTATTTGGGAAGAACAGGCCTATTAGGGCAGAAGCACTCGGGTTTAATGGGCCTAGCCCTGCCCTCAGGGTTGGAAGCATGCACAGCCTCTGACATACACCACATGCAATGGGACTAGTCTGGGCCAGGCCAAGAGGCTAGGGACTCAGACAGTCCTTGGAGTCTCCACCCACCCCACCCACCCCCCAAGAAAACGTGGAGAATAGAAATCTTAGGCCCATTCTTTCTTTCAGCATGTTGGTCTCCTTCTTTCAGCATGTTGGTCTCCAAGGCAACAAGGGCTGGAGAACTGAAGCAGAGGTAAATGGCACAGTCTAGCTCTCAATCCAAGAAGGCTAATGCTAAGAACAAGAGGACACAACCAGTGAAATGCAAGCCTGCAGCGCCAAACAGGAAGCAGCTCTCCCCCCAGGGCAGGGAGGAGATGGCAGAACCGATCCCTGATCCTCCGCAGACAGTAGTTCTACTGGCACTGAAGGAGATGCTGGTACTGGAATCCCTCCTATGAAAACAATCAACAAACTGAATGATCAGTTAAACGGCTAATCCACTCCCACAGATGAGAAACCAGTGCCCACCCCTAGAACTAGTGGTGAGGAAACTGTGCAAAACTCTGTCGTCCAGATACAAGCCATCAAACCATGGTGAAGATAAGATCTCCCTTCAGCGCCATGATTCTGAGTCAGAGGGGGAACAGAGTAATACGCTGTCGGATACCAAGAACCTCCAGATACTAAAGCACAAAGGACTCATGGTCAAGCGAGCCAGGGAAAAGAGCTGCACCAACTTACCAAAGAGGTCAGGGTAGAGATCAGTGGCACTACATTCTCTGGCGGAGTATGATTCGTCACCACTGGAAGGGGAGGTCTTGGTGGGTGAGCAGTTCTCGAAAGAGGAAAAGTATGAAAAACTGTTTGACAAAGCTCTTTTAACCAAGCTGGTAACCAAGGTCATTAAGGCCTTGGCACCTGACCCACCGGAGAAGAACAAACCAGTAGAGAAGCAAAGCATCAGGCACAAAATACCTTCTCGCACAAAATACCTTCTCAAACTAAAGCAGGAGCCTCAGTTTCTGATGTTGCCACCTTTGAGGTGATTATCAAATTGGCATGGGATCAACCAGCTAAAATCTCCAAGGGCCACAAATGGTCAAGCAGCCTTTGCCCATTCGCACAGGACAAAGCTTCTTGTTCACACCACTGCCATCCATTGATCCTACAGCAACTGCACTAGCTAGGGACTCAGCAGCACCACCGATCGGCGACCCATTCCTGGGGGATCATACTGACTGAGCAGTGCAAGCATCCCTAAGATGGAACTTTGAGTCTGTAGCCAATGGGGTGAGAGCCTCTACTACCATAACATTCATTAGCAGGACTATCTTGGCCTGGGTAGATGGTGCCAGGAACCCTGACATATCAGTTGAAGCTCACGACACCCTCTTCAATAGGATTTGAACTGCCGCTGCATACATGGTGGATGCTTCAGTAGACTCAATGAGAGCAGGATCATTAGCTGCAGCATCTAATGTAGCGGCAAGGAGAAGAGTCTGGCTCTGGTCCTGGAAAAGGGGACCTAGCCTCCAAAACCATGTTAGCCATGGATCCTTTCATGGGTGGAAAGCTATTTGGGCCCACTGTCAACAAACTGGTTGAGGAGTTGGCTGAGAAAAAGAAAGGGGGCACTGTTGACCACCATGGAGAGAAAAGGGGAGAGCTCCTTTTGCTGCTTCACATATCAGGACAGTTACAGGTGGCAATCAAGAGACCTACAGCACAGAGAGACTAAGTACCAGAGACTCAGGTGGCAGGCCCCGTGAAAGCCCAACTACTACAACAAGGGCAGGGGCAAGCAGTCCATCTGTAAGTTGGCCCAGTAACTCCATGGATGCTTCCCCCGGGAATGCCCTTCATCTCACAGGAAGGGTATCATGCTTTGCTCAGGCATGGAACCAGTCAGTGAGCAACAGCTGGGTGAAGGACATCAGCAACACAGGGTACAAGTTAGAATGAATGGCATGGCCTCGAAACAGATTTGTTACCACCCCAGTTTCAAGGAACAAGGACAAACACCACATATTGGAGGATGCGATAGGGAGACTACACATCCTGGGGCGATCGAGCCAGTACCATCGGAGCAGTCATTTGGGTTGGCTATAGCCTCCCAGACTTTCACCAAGGTACTAGCTCCACTGATACCCCATCTCAAAAAAAAAGGGCATATATGAGTACCCATACATAGATGACATACTGCTCCGATCCATTTCCAAGACCAAAGCAATCAAAGACCTGGACTTCACCATCACTGTCCTGGAGGAGCACAGGTTCATAATAAATTGCATACAAAACAAAAAACCAAGTGGCTACCACAAAATAATTTACTTCAAACTCTATATGCAAATACAAAATTGAAAAATAAAACTATGAAAAAATATAATATAAAGAGTTAAAGATAGAAAATCTATATAGAACAATATACTCATAAAATGAACAAACCAAAATCAATAAAGACATAAAATGCAAGCAATATCAATACATTCATAAAACATTACATAAACCCTACTTGTTTCAGGTAAACAACCCTTCTTCAGGGGCATATCTAATAATGAGATCTGAAAAAATAATAAGAAATATGAACATGAATATTGCTAAAAAAGCTGTATATTGTGTTGTGCAAGAACAAAAGCCTACCTTTGCTAATCACCAATTTCAAAGAACATGAATTCATAAATCCACAAACTAAAAAACTGTAGAATCTTCCACTACAATGAAAACAACAGAAATGGCACTGTAAAAACATCAATATGGTACTATGAAAATGAATAAAGGGCAATAAAGACTCATTACTAAAAGGACTTTGTAGGTCAATCCTCTCCAACAGACATGGCCTCGGGGGCTTCTGTACACCTTCCCTCCATTCCCAATCATTGGGAGGGTGATCCAGAAAGTTAGGGAGGAGGGAGCCAGGATTATCCTGATCACACCATACTGGCCCAGGAGGCAATGGTTCTCCAACCTCATAGAGCTACAGGTTCAGCCCCCTCTAAAATTACATGATTGACTGGACCTGCTCAACCAAGAACCCCAGCCACTGACAGCTGACAGCTTGGCTACTGAAAGACGCGCCTTAGAGACCAGGGGCTACTTGGAGCAAGTTCAAAAATGCTTATGGCATCATGAAAGGGCTCTACAAACAGAATCTACACAGCAACATGGAAGAAATTTGTCCAGTGGTGCAAGGAAAGGGGCTCGAACAGGGGCACCCCAAACACAAGGGGTGCAGGGGGTCCTGGAAATGGGACTGAAACCAGCCATCCTAGCAAGACAGGTTTCAGCCCTAGCAGTCACACTGGGGACGGACAAACCACTCCCATGCAAGAAGCATCCTCGCATCAGGAGATTCCTCAGAGTGGCAAGGATTCTGGCTCCAGAACTGGTCTGCAGATTTCTGTCATGGAACCTAAATACAGTCCTATCGGCCCTCACCCATCCTCCATTTGAACCCATGGACTCTGTCACTGTATTTTCTAACCAGAAAGGTGGCTTTCCTACTGGGTATCACCTCCACTAGAAGAGTGTCAGAACTGGGGCCCCTCTCCATTTCCCCAGAGCTCTGTCTGTTCCATGAAGACAGGGTTGTGTTGAGGCCTGACCCTAAGTTCATACCCAAGATCAACTCAGTATTCCACAGGACCCACAAAATAGTGCTACCAAACTTCTGCCCCAGGCCATTATACCCAAGGGAGAGAGCATGGCAAACACTGAACATCAGTTAGGCCCTCCAGATCTACATCAAGTGAACATACGCAGGAAGCAGATTGTCTAGATTTTTCGTGCTTTACAGAGAGGCAGCATGGGGGCACCCTACATCAAGCTGCTCCCATTGCACACTGGCATCAATGAGGCCTACAGGGCAAAGGGGTCCCCATGGAATGGATATGTTCAGGCCCACTCACTCTGCTCATCAGCTATATCATGGGCCATTTCCTCCAGAGCCACTTGTGAAGAAATCTGCAGAGCGGCCACTTGGTCCTCGCTACACACCTTCACTTAAGAATTACAAGACACATCCAGGCTGACCACTAAAAGATACAGGCTTTGGCCTTGACGGACGCAGCCTTCGGGCGCCAAATAGGGGTGTGCATTTTGTTTTTGTTTTTCTGGTATTAATAAGAGAAATTTTTGTTGTTAATACCAGAAAAACAAAAGCAAAAAAATAATGACATTTTGGAATAAAAAAGAAAATTTCAGAATTAAATTTTTTTAACTTTTGGGACATAAATAACAGGCTATAACTTCTTTGTTTTCTGTCTGGTTTCTATGACATTTGGAGAGACTGTACACCTCACTAAGGGGACCATTCTTGCCCTATTTCAAAAGGAATGGATAAATGGTCCCAATTTTACAAGCATCATGGTTTGCGATTTATTTCTGGCTTTAACATCTTTGCTTCCCATTCAGTTTGGATTAAATGTGGCCAGATTGTACCCCTCATAAACAGGATTATGCCTGCCAAATTTTATAAAGATTGGATAATGGGGTTCCTATTTTATAAGCAATGTATGTTTTGTGGTTCGTGCACACATTTCCAGCTGTAACGTCTTTGTCCTAATTTCATTTAAAACACAGCTTACCACTCACCCAAGGGGTCATACCTGACAAATTTCAGAAAGATTGGATAAAAGGTCCTGATATTATATACTATTATAAGCAATTAAACATTTGTGCTTTTAACAGAAGTTGTACAAATACTAGTCCTGAAAAGTTTGGGACAAAAATGAACATTTCAGGATATAACCAGGACTTCAATCAGCAAGGGAGAGGTGGAGAAGCATCCCTGAAATCAAGAGACATGACTGAACACATCCAGGCTGGTCAATTGGCATCTCAAACACATCCTGCAGCAGTGTGACAGAGGACATAAGAGAATCCCTTATTGGCTCTTTCCTAAGCAGAAGCTTCCAACTTCCCAGTAACAAGCAGGGAGGTTGAGATGGGCACAGCATAGAATGAGAGCACACGATTGACATTTCTGCTGGCCAACTGGCATCACAAACCCATCTTGGACCACTGTGACCACTGTGACAAAATAAGAGAATCCCTTGTATAGACTCATTCTCTGGAGATGCTGCCCAGGTGTCCAGCTTGCCAGTACCCAATCACTGAAATCAAGGAAACTTGGAGGTAGGCACTGAGGAGCAAATATAAACTTCTGCAAAGGTGCACAGCCCCCACCATGGCTAGATCTTGTGTGCCTCGTAGGCTGGCTCAGTGCTCTGTGTGTGTTGCAGTCTCCAGTCTCACTGCAAGTGCTCATAAAAGCAGAACTCTGCACTTACTTTCCCCCGTGTATGCCCCCAGACTTTGGGATGCCAGTGACTGAAACCTGTGCCACCTGCTCCTCCTCTGCTCTGCCCACCTCCTCCTGTCTTCTTTACCATCTCTACAAATGCTCCAAAAAGCAGATATCTGCATCTAGTAAAACCTTTATCATTTAAACAGAGGTAACACCTGCAATTGGTTTAAAGAAATTTGCAACTTCTGTTAAAAACATTAAACTTTCATTTCTTAAAGAATTGAGACCCGTTATCCAATCTTTTTGAAGCTTGACAGGGATAATCTCTTTGGTGAGGGGAATAAGCTGTTCAAATTGCATCCAAATGGGATGGAAAACAAAGATGTTACAGCTGTAAATGTGTGTGCAAACCATCAAACGATTAAATTGCTTATAAAAATCAGGACCCATTATCCAGTCTTTCTGAAATTTGGCTTGGATGATCCATTGAATGAGGGGCACAAGGAGTCCAAATGTCATCTAAATTGAATGGAAAACAAAGATGTTAGAGCTGGAAAAGTGTGCACAAACCATTAAATTAAATTGCTTATACAACTGGAACTTTTAATCCAATCTTTATGAAAATTGGCAGGGAAGATTCCTGTTGCAAGGGGTGCAAATCCATTCAGGTTTCATGAAAATTGGACGAAAAATAAAGATGTTACAGCCAGAAATAAATTTCCCATTAAAACCAATGGAAACAAAAAATGAAACAATTTAAAAAAGAAAAGATTCTCAATAATAAATACCAGAAAAACGAAAATTTTAATAACAAAAATGAAAACAAAAAATGAAATGGGGCTCTGTTGCATACCCCAAGTGCCGAGTCCTTCAGGCCCTAGAGGCAGACCTATAGACGGTGCCTGTTTTCCTTTCTCCTGGCCTGGTCAGCACTGCTCTAGTACATCCCAGCAGGAGTGCTGAGCAGGGAGCTGCAGGGAGAAAATAACTTGGGGCGCTTACCGGTGAATTTTATTTCTGGTAAGCGCCCTACTCAGCACTCCGGCCCACCCTAGGGCCTGCCAGGAGGGGGCAGAACACCGGGGCTACCCCTTTGGGCCTCCATCCCTCTCCTTTCACCGTTGCTCTATAGTTTCAGGACAGCTTGGGAAGAAATCAAACAGGATTGCAGGGAGTGTTCCTCGCCTGGTCTACCCACAAATTCAGGTTTATGGTACGCCTTTAGATTGGACGGTATAGAACACTACTCAGCAGGAGTGCCATGCAGGGAGCTTATCAAAAAGAGAATTCACTGGTAAGTGTCCCAATTTTCTTTTCTCGGGATAAGCACATTGGCATTTTCGGTGTTCTGTGTACAGAAATGCTGGTTTTATTGCTATATGATCTTGGTTATTTAAATCCACTAAGGCCTGTAGTAGAAATTCCATTGGATTACAACGGTGCTTCATACATAGAGCCACCAACACTATCTTGTGGATTTGGGAAACTTTTAAATGATGGAGCATGTTATCTCCTCCAGGCCTAGACCTTCCTTTAGAAAATGAATTTGCTGGACCAACATAGTGAAAAGTTAAAACATCAACCCAAAAAAATAAGCAAACCACACTGGCTTCCTAAACCTCTCTGTTTGTAGCTATGATCCCAGTCTCCTGATAGTTCGCAGTTTGACTTTCATTCCCCCCCTCCCCCCAACCAATTTTTCCATCTGTTATGGAGCACAGCACTGAAAGTTGTGGTTAGAGACAGGCCCCTGCCCCAAGGAGCTTACAGTCCAGAATGGGCAGGGGAGACAAGGGGGAGGAGAATGCAGGGAGAGGTGGGGATACATTAAAGAAGTTGAGAAGTTGCAGGTGCATGTACCTGCATTAGCTTAGCCAGAGGGAGAGGTGGGGAATCCTGAAGGATAAGACAGAAGCTGAGAGCTTTCCTCTGCCTGGCTCTATATCTTTATGCAGTGTACCTGAATGATGATAGAGTAATTAAGAAGGGGAAATCTCTTTGTAAAGGAACTAAATATCTTTAGTTGTTCACCTTCTTTATAAGGAAGACATTTGCCATGTGGATTAAGTAAGTAGCCTGCAGCACTCATTATTAAAGGCCGCTCTCTCAAGGAGAATTGAACATATTGACTCTAGAGAGCATTTGTTCATATTCCCCCAGCTCAGATGATTTCCAAAGCTGCTCATTCTTTCCCTTGAATAACTCTTTGCCTTCCTTTCAGCTAAGACTGTCTGCTCAATGCAGCATGAGGACCTGTGTCACCTATGTTTGTTGATCTGGCTCTTCTGGAAAAAGGACAGAGAACAGGATTGCAGAATGAATGATACCATGTACCTGCTTGAGATCTACACATTCCACATATTACTGAGTCTTAAGGTACTGTTAGCATATGACATACTGGCAACATAAAATACTTCTAAAATGCAACTACTCTAACATTCATTCCCCCCCTCTTCCTTTCTTAGGCAGGACGAAGGCCACATGTACATCTTCCCAAGACACCAGTCAGTAGCTAAGCTTGAAAATGTAGATTAAGCATCTTCCTTTCTTCGTTTTGTTTGGTTTTTTTTTTAAAGCTAGAAGTGGTGTTTCATAAATGCTAAAGCTTACAAAACAGCTAACCACATATTATGTGCTCCCTCAATAATATGAGAATAGGGCTAATAAAACGATTGTACCAATGACAAATATTTTTTAAAAATCACAGCCAAGAGATTTCTGAAAATAAGGGCCTTAGTCCCTTTTCAAACTGCTGCGGGTGCATGGGGGAATAGGTGGGCAACGCGGTGGGTGGGTGGTGCATGGGGGTGCATTCCCACAGACCCCCACCCACCTCCATGCACAGAGCATCTGACATTGGTGCCCATTGCTCCATGCGTGGGTGATGGGTGGAGGTGGGTGGAGCACAGGAGCGTACACACACACACACACACACACACACACTGGCTGTGGCATTCGCACAGACACCCACCCATCCCTGTTGCAGTGTTCAAACGAATGTCATCCCACCCACCTGCACACGTGAGGGGGGTTGGGGGCATCCATTTGAAAAGGGCCTTTGAAGACCAGGATTCAAACCCTACTTCACTGGGTGGCCTTCAACAAGTCTCAGTCTCTCAACCTCAGTTCCCCATCTATAAAATGTGAATAATAATGACCTACCTCACAGGGTTGTTGTGAGGGTGAGCTAGATAATTTGTATTATTATATTTCTACCCCGCCCCTCCTGCACAAAGCTTGGGGCAGCTTACAGTCATAAAACAACAATATAAAACAGTTTAAAATACATAAAACATTCCAAGAAAATTCAAACATAAAATAAACAGGGCCTGGGATATAAAACCATTCGGCTGAGGGAGATAAAATCACCCCCCCTCCCCCCCCCAAAGGCCTGGGCGAACAGACAGGTCTTGCATTTTCGCCGAAATACCAACAAGTTCAGGGCCAGACTGGACTCCTCCAGTAGGGAGTTCCAGAGGCGCGGTCCGGCCACCGAGAATGCCCTCTCCATTGTGGCCCCCCGCTTAACACGGGGGACCTCCAAGAAGGCACCCCCGACAGACCGAAGGAGCCGCTCCGGGGCGCGGAGGGCGAGGCGGTCCCTGAGGTATGAGGGGCCGAGACCGTGAAGGACTTTATAAACCAATACTAGCACCTTGAACCTGGCTCGGCACGCTATTGGCAGCCAGTGCAGAGCCTGAAGCACTGGTGTTATGTGCTCCCTGTGACCCGTCCCCGAAAGGAGACGGGCCGCCGCATTCTGTACTAGCTGCAGCTGCCGAACCAGGCACAAGGGAAGCCCCACGTAGAGCGCATTACAGTAGTCCAGCCTCGAGGTGACGAAGGCATGGACGAGGAAGGCCAGGTCCGGGCCGGAGACGAATGGACGCAGCCTCCGCACCAGACACAACTGGCGAAAGGCCGCCTTAGCGACCGCCTCCACCTGCCGCCCTAGGCGGCGAGCCGCGTCCAACTCCACCCCCAGACTCCGGACCTGTTGAGCTATAGGAGGGCGAACCCCCCCAATAAGGGTTACAAAACACTTACATCATGGAAAGTTCTGTAGAAATGATAAATAATAACACGTAGAGAAGAAAGCCAGTTAGTATCTGGAGGAATAAATATGACTTTATAAAAATGTATTTCTTTATTTAGATTTTTATCCTGCCCTTCCCTTAAAAAGGCTCAGGGTGGCTTGGATGTTAAATATGGATGTGAATGGTTGCCAAAAGCTAGGTGCTTAATAACCACTGGATGCTCAGCACTTAAGAAAATCAGGCTATTTGCTTTAGATTCCCCAAACCAAGGTTTAGGAATCTAAGGGTATTTTCAGGCGTTATGATCCCACGCTCAACCACTGTGAATTCCCACATGGTGAGAAAGGGACCGTAACGTCTGTTGGCCCAACAAGAGATTCCCGCCAGATGTTCACCCCCGTGAATCATGGGCGGGAATCTCTTTGACCACGCAAACAGCTGTCTGGCCCGGACCATCGCCATTTGCATGGTCAAAGAGATTCCCGCCAGTGATTCACAGGGGTGAACACCTGGTGAGAATCTCGCATTCGGGCCAACCAACGTGACGTTCCCACGCTCAACCACAGGGAATTCACCGTGGTTGAGCGTGGGAATGTCACGTCTGTCCCCTGACCACGCTCCGGAATCAGCAGCCATGCCTGCCGCTGATTCCAGGCCGTGGTCAATGCCCCGGAGGGTGGGCATTGCGGCTGCATTGGCCGTGGCGCACACCCCTCCGGGATCAGCCGGCACATCTGTTGGCCGTGCCATTTTGATCCCGGCGGGGGATCAATAGGTGATTCCGTGATGGGGCCAATACTGGCCCCGTCACGTCTGAAAATACCCTAAGCTTCTATGTTAAAAAAATTAATAAATCCAGCCAGCTGCAAGGAGTCAGATAATTGTAGCAGATTGAAAGCCTGGGAAGGAGTATTTAGGTTGGACTATTTGGCTAAAGAGATGCTGGTAGGTTAGCTGGAAATTAGTTCCTTGCTTCAAGCCATTTTAAGAACAGATGTATGTTTTAAAAGTCTGCAAACGTTAAAAAATTCTGGGAAGAGTTGGAAACATTTCTGCTGAAACACATATACATTGGTTAAAAACAGTCAGTATTCATCTTGAAAGGTGAGAGAAATTGCAACAGGGTGCCCCTGGATGAAAGGGGATACAAACTGTGCAGAGACTCTAGAGGTATCTTTTAGCAAAATGTATTAAAGAAACAAATCAAAACAAACCTTAAGTTCAGCCATACGCAGGGGGGAAAACATAGACACTTCATTGAAGTCAGAGGAGAGTTAGAAGGTCTAGCAGAAACAGAAGCGAGCAGCCCAATTTACTACACAATGTGCAAACTGCAGTCTTTGTGGTGTACTGCTTTCTACCCATATCGCACCTGTGTATATCTTATGGCAGCAGCTTGTAGCACATGCAGGCAAGCACAACTCTATAAGGAATAATCTGCTGCGGTGAAGAAGCAAAGGGTAAGGCCACACGAGACGTTAACCCACATTGGACAACCGTACCCCACGTTAGCCCGCAATGCAGCTGAGTGTCAGGCTGACGGCTGCTAGATGTTTGCCCAATTCTGCCCTGGGGTAGGCAGCCAACTGCTACACAGCATGTCTGCTGGAGAATGTTGGTGACACATCACAGGCTACTGTTGCCCCACCCGGGCCAATGAGGGATAACGGGACATCTCCCGTCAGGCCAGTCACATGCAGCCCCTCCCCGTGGTGAGGTCCGCTGGCACCATAGAACCGTGGGTGTAGTTTGCCATTCCTGTGTGTCTACATCACGGCAGGGGGCAGGATAGTGGGCGGGCCAGAGGGTGGTTGGTGGGGCTGGGCAGTCACTTAGTTTCTCCAAGGGAGCGGGGGACAGATTATTTGGACTGCTCTCCCTACCAGTCCAAAGTATGGCAGTTGTGCCCCCCGATCCGGCCAGTCCTGTCTCGTGTGGCTTTACCCAAAGACAATCTAAAGAAATAGAGTCATCAGGTAAGGAAGTCTATAGTTAGAAACAAAGCTCTGTGATTATGGCGACATAAAAAGCCAAGCGTTCCCCCCTCTGTACAAACTTCTAAAGACACGTATAGAGGAGACTTTTATTCTAATAGATATCAGTAGCAATAATTTGAGAGGGGAAGTTCTATAAGCTAAATAGTAAGCTGGACAAAGCTTTCCTTCCAACCCCTCCACTTTCTGGCACAGTCTTTGTGTGATGGTTTGTCTCAGATTTTGTCCTGGCAACTCCAGAGGAGAAAGTGCTGGGACTGCTGCAATATATGTGCAAGCATGGCAGCTATGGATGTGGAGGAGGTGCACGCACATAGTTAAGAGCTTGGACCCAGCAGCAGGAGTGGGGGAAATGGCAGAGGCAGGACCATAGCCACCTCCTGGGCCAGCTAGGCCTCTGGGGAGAAAAATGCATTCAGGTCTTCTCATCTTTTAAAGGGGAGGTATGGTAATTCAAACCCCCTATAAGCAACCTCTCTCTTCCACTGCTTCTTGACCAGTGGGATAATCCTGCCAGAACTTGGGGCATTTTTACACACACGTTAAAGTTCTGGATGTTTCAGTCTTCTGGGTTTACAAGCTCACAAGTAAGTTCCAGATGCATTCTTCACACACACACTGCCCTGATGCAGTTCCTGGAGGCATTCTTCACACAAATGCTGCCCTGAGGCAGCCTAAAGTAGCCACAGCTGTAGATGTGACAGGCTGCCATGGAAACCAAGTGACCAGAGCTGCCTGGAACAAAGCTGTTTGCCAGGAGAACCTTTTACACACAAAAGTGTGTAATATAAGCTTTTATATAAATAAAATAAATAATGCTGAAAGTTAATTTCATAGAATTGCACTCCCAGTTTTATGACAAGCTGTGGAAGAACAAGAGTATCCTTAATAAAGCCCTACATGGCCTCGGCCCGACCTATCTGTGGGACTGCCTCACTCCCTGGGTCCTCGATCGGCCCCTGCGGTCCACGGGGGGTGCCTTCTTGAAGATCCCCCAAGTAAATCAGGGGGGCACTATGGAGAGGGCATTCTTAGTGGCCACACCTCGGCTGTGGAACTCCCTCCCGGAGGAGACTCGCCTAGCTCCAGACCCGCTGACTTTTTGTCAGACTTGTAAAACTTGGTGTTCTGCCGGGCATTTGGTGGAGGGAACGGGGGAGGGAGGGATGGGTTGGCGGGGTTAAGAGCTAGGGTGGGTGGGTTTTTGTTTTATGTTCATATTTTATGGCTTCACCATGTGGTTTTATATTGTTATTTTATATTTTTGTTTTAAATTGTAAGCTACCCCGAGCTGCTCTGCAGAAGGGGCAGGGTATAAAATTGTTAAATAAATGAATAAATAAATAAAATGCATGTCTCTGAATTGACCATTTCTCTGGAACAGGTACATGGTATTAAATCACCTGCTGGATTAAGGTTTTGGAAACCATTACTTTGGGCCTGAGCCTCTGTTACACTTCACAGTAGTTTTTATTAATTCCAGTGGTTTTATAAAGAGAGACAAAGTGGTTCGAGTGATATATCTTTTATTGGACCAACTGCTGTTGGTGAAAATGAGCAAGCTTTCAGGCCACACAGGGCCTTTCCTCAGGTGTGTGGTATAGCCAGTAGAACCTCATCGCTCAATAGAAGGTGCAAATGAAATTCACTGAAGAGCAAAGAAATGAATTTTGGAAGAAACCATTTGAATTCCTCATGCACAACAATGGACTCTATACTGTTTGTTAGCTCTCATTGTTTTATTTTCATTTGGATGCTTCATCAGTACTTAGTAGAGCAGTTAAGCCTGATACACTGCTGCCCTTCATACTGCATTTATTTAGCAAACTGCAAAGGGGCTATACATTTTTTCTCTTTCAGGAATACAGGGTGTCCTACCCAGTTGGCACTAGTATAAGGGACTACAGAGGATGGAAGGCAAGGGTAAATAGCTTTGAGGATCCCAGCACCAAGACATTTACAGTTTTCTTTCAGACAGACAATTATGACACAAGATACTGTGGTGTAGCCAAGCAGTCCTTTAGCATGTTCTGAGGTGGGATGGTAATCAGAACAAGTATGCAGAAGTGCAGCACACTGGCTAGGCAGAGCCCTGTTCACAACCAAAGTGCAGACAGCCCACACTTATGATGCTCCAAGGAGCAGCTACTACAACAAAAAAAGGTCAATTTGCTATCATTTTGTTTGGAAGGATTTTTGACAATATTGCAGACTAGAAATGTAAGCTATAATGTACAAACGAATACTTTCTTTACAAATGAGTTATGTTGATTGAGGATTATTTTATCCATTTACTTATACTTTCACATACAACCTTACTTGTAAATTATTCCAGGTGAATTGAAGAAAAATACACAGGTTCAGATTATGAGAGATGATCTCTTTTGGGGGGTACTCAGCTATGTAGCTGTATTTTTCAATGTGAAATTATATCCCTCTGAAGTATGTGATCTGTCTTGGCAACCATGTTTTCGTTCCTGATGTGGCGTTCACAGCCATTACTGAAACTAACTATGCAGATATAATCATAGCAGAATTGGTAACCACAGTATTTCAACCTCTCAAACTGATAATTCTGTCTCTCGGGCATGGTTGACAGAAGCTAAGGCCACATTCAAACCTGACTCTGGCAGCGGCTTTCAAAGTGACGTGAGGCAAAGATGCGGCGGAGGGAGGAATTTCCAGAGACCTCATGGCCAGCCGGTAGCTGTGCTGGACTAACTTGCAACACCCAGCTTTCTCCATCCAGCTGGGAAAGAACCAAACCCTGCAGAGCGAAGACTTCCGCGCTTACACTGCAGAGAAAGACACTTCAACTCCTTCTATGCAGAGAAGCAGAGTTAGGGACCATTTAGGCTTAGACGCGCTCTAAACAGGTTACCATACCTGCTTGTAGTTACCTGTATTTGCTCATGAGTTCAATGCCTTTTCCCTACCTTTTTGTATCCTTGTAATTTGGTTAACTTATCTAGTAAAACCTATAAATCTTATTTTCTCTAATTAAGAGTGCCTGGTGTGACAAGGCACGGAATTGCATGAGTTCCGGAATCTGGGAAGGTACCCTGCAGGGGCTGCCCAAGGGGTTCAACAGACTACCCAAAGTAGACCTCATAAGAGAAGCTCGGAATAGAAACCTCCCAACAGAGGGGAGAACCAACGAGCAGTTAAAGCAGCAGATAAGGGACTTCAAAATGTCTCTGCTGGATCAGAATGATGAGGCAGAGTGGAGCTTCTCTTATGGCTCTTCACCTGTAACCAACCAGCCAGGAGGGAATCCTAGCTCATCTAAGTTGGAGAGAATGCGAATCCGTTTGGAATTTAAAAAACTAGAAGCCCAAGAGGCTCAACACCAGCATGAGAAGGAGCAGCGAGAAGCCCAGGAGGCTCAACACCAGCATGAGAAGGAGCAGCGAGAAGCCCAGGAGGCTCAACACCAGCATGAGAAGGAGCAGCAAGAGGCCCGGGAGAAGGCCCATAGGGATGGGCAAACAGAGCGCGGTTCGGATGTTCGGTCATTCAGTTCGAAACCCAAGTTCAGGTTCGATGGTTCGGTTCAGTCAAGTTCAGTTTGGCCAAACTTGGCTGAACATTCAAAAATAGCGAAACCGAAACAAAATAGAAACTGAAACCTAATTTTTGGCCATGGAAAGATGTTTTTCCGGCCCCCGAACGCATCTGAACTCATCCGAACACGACTGAACTGTTCAGTTGTTCGAGAGTTCAGTTCGGACGTTTGGCTCGGACGTCCGAACAGACCGAGTTTGGTCCCAACTCCGAACATCTGAACCGCATTCGCCCATCCCTAAAGGCTCAGGAGAAGGCCCAGGAAGCTCAGTGCAAGCATGAGGCTGACATGCTCCAGAGGAAGCTATTCGCACCCCACAAGTTGACACCAACGAACTTCACCCCTTTTAAGGAGGGGGCAACCCAGAAGTATTCCTGAGTGTCTTTGAGTGGCAAGCGGCTCAGTGGAACGTACCTGAGTCTGAGTACATGCGTTATATGACTGGGTTGTTGGGGGTGGTGGTAGGTGAGGTCCTAGAAAGTTTGTCTCCAGAGAACGGCTGCAATTATGCTGCCTTTAAGGATGCAGTGCACAGACGCTTTAGACTGGGACCCGACCACTTCAGAAAGCAGTTTCACTCCATGACTCTCCAGCCAGGGAAATCTCTAGCAGGGTTTGCTGCCCAGCTAAAAGAAGCCCTGAGGAAGTGGATTGAGGGGGTCCAGGCAGATACCAGGGAGAAGGTCATAGCCCTATTTGAGCTTGATCAGTTTTTCTACCACTGTCCCCAAGAGATAAAAATCTGGTTAAGGACAGGATGCCCAAAACTATAGATGAAGCTGGTTAGAGACGGAAACTGAGTTATGCTGGCGTAAGTGCAGAGGTGGGAACGTTGTTCCACTGTTTATGGTCATGTAGCAAGCTACGCACGTTGTGGAGCAAAGTATGGGAAGTCATAAGGGAAACTGCTGGCCTGATATTACCGGTAGATCCCACCATCGCTTTATTGGGGCTATACCCCAAAATCCCACTGTTAAACCAGCACAGGCAGACGTGTGTTCATATGTTCTTAGCTGCAATTAATGTGATAGCCCGGAAGTGGAAAGGACCGGAACCACCAACAGTGGGAGAATGGTATAAGAGGTTATGGTATATAATATAATTGGAAAAAACGGTGATGGAGGCAAACAACAAATTGGGTGTGAGATACGCCCCCCCCCCCACGGACGCCACAGGCCCCGCAAGTACTCACCACGGGACCGTCGAAAGACAGTGACCCCGACAACGCCCACAAGGCCGCATGACGTTGCGGCACCATCAGGAAACATCGACACGTCAGGGGAATCCCCCCCAGCCTCACAGTCAGTTCCGACCCTGGGAATCCCTGCGCCAGCCCTGCAGGGCACAGATGCAGGGCCAATGCCACCGCGATGCTCACAGCGCCTCCTGGCATGCAGAGGGGATGTGGCCAGTAGCATAAACACCAGCGCCGCAGGACAAGCGTGATCAGAGACTGGCCCCTGGAGTGAGAGCATTGTAGTGTGACCTGCCTTGTGAAGTTTTGGATTCCCTGTCCCTTCTCTTCCTTCCTACCTGAAAGAGTGACACCGGAGTGAGTGTTGGAGGCTGCAGGAGTTGGTGAGTGAATGACTCCTCCCTTGTGCCCTGTGGAGTGTGTACATGAGCGAGAGAGTGAGTGTCTGAGTGTGAGTGTCTGCCCTTCCCCCTCCCAGTACCCCCCTTCTCTCGGGTGTGGCTGATCGTGCTTCCCCTCACCCCTGATTTCCCGGGACCCCGACCTCCTACCCACACAGTGGACCCTGCACCCTCCTATCCCCCTTGTAGTGTGATTGATGATACTGGGTGGTTGAACAGTGGGGCAGGGCCCCCAGTACCCTCTGCTTGGTGCCCTATAATGATAGGGGCCTGATCCTTGTGTAGGATCTAAGGCCCAATTACTATCCTGATGGGCATCTTGGCAACTCACCTGCCGCTGAGCATTGTGCTGGGAGAAGCCCGTACTTCGCGCCACCCCTCTGGCCTTCCACATTACGGGTGCCCCCCAGGCCCACTCTTTCCTTGACCACCTTCCCCGCCCCTACTGACATTGGGAGACGTTTTTATAGACTGGGTAGCATATTTTGAATACCTGAAACAAAATATATGTATGTCGGACCCTGAAGATGTTATATGTATAATTGAACCATAGAGTGTGGGAAGGAGGGGGACTAGGGAGGCGGAGAGGAGGAAGGGGGGTAAAATGGGAGGATAATGACAAGAAAGGGAAGCCTAGAGGTGGGGAAGGCGGTAGAAAGAGGGAGTGGGATAGGGAGGAGGGTACGGGTAATGTGAAATGCAGGGGAAAGGTAATGATGTGTTAAACTGCATTAATTGTACACAGCAAAATGTTATATGGTCAAATGAGAAGTATATGTATATCTTTTCTGTACAAAAACCAATAAAATAAGTTGAAAAATGAAAAAAAACAAAAACCCACCCCAATGCTGAGGAACTGTGAGAGTAAAAGGAAGAACCCTTATGGGGGAACTAGACCCTGGGGCAAGAAGGACAATTATTAGTGCAGATCTAGTCTCACCCTGCAACGTTATCCCTGGGAAGAAGATATGGGCCAAGAGTTGGGGAAAGACAGGGCAGCCAGAGGATCTCCCTGTAGCCCGCCTGCCCATAGAGTGGCAGGGGGTGGAGATGCTTGCAGAAGTTGGGGTGCAAGAGGACCCCAAAATCCCCCTGCTGGTAGGATGAGATGTTCTGGGGGACTGTGACCTCACTAGGAGAAGACTGTGTGGCCTGGTTAGGCCACCAGTGCAGACCAGAGAAATGGCCTCCCAGACTTCAGAAGATCCTGAGGGGGGAGTTGAGCCCCAAAGACACCCAGAGGGGGTGGAATCTGCTGAGGGAGAGGCCAGACCGATCTAGACTGGGAAGACTCCGGAAGAGCTGACAGGGCTGGAGGTGGTAACAGAACCCAAAGTGGTAGTAGAGACCCTGGGAGGGAGCCTAGAGAGCACCTTGGGGGGGCAGGGAATGGAATCCAAGGAGGGTACGGTAACCCTAGGGGTGGGTCCGGAAGACAGCCCCAGAATGGAAAGCGTTAAGCCCAAGGACAGAATTGAGGAAAGACCCCCAAAAGGAGATGGTGTACCCCTGGGTGGAGTCTTCCAGGCACAGGTTTTGGTAGACCCTAGCTTGCCCAGCGATAGCACAGTAAACTTGGAGGAAGGTAATTTAGAGGGGTCCCCAACAGGGAGAGCTCTCCGGACTGTAAGCCAGAAGCTTTAGCAGACCCCAACTGGAAAGAGTTCAAACAGTTGGCCCAGGAACAGGAAGCAAGTTTCACTCCTGACCCTGAGGAACAAAGGATCTTGGTTGAGAGAAATGCAGTTCTTCAGCCACTCTCAGGTATAGAACAACCTTGTAAGAGAGTGGGAACAGATCCTAGTCTTCCCTTGGAGGTATGGGGTGACAAAAAAAGGAGTTCCCATACCAAAGTTACGCATCACCTAGGGAATGACAATAGAGGACATTCTCTGACCAAAGTGATGGAATGCCAAGGGAATTACCAAGAAGGGCATTCCCCAACTAAAGTAACTGAATGTCTATTGGAGTGCTGCAAGGTCATCACCACATGTCACCTGCAGATTACAAAGCTAGCGGAGTCATTAGTTGAGACCCTGAAGGGAATGCTGACGGCTTATGGGGATCCCCACCCAAGCAATTGGGATGAGGGGCCTCTACCTTTGCCTACAGAGAAATACCCTTGGCGTCCAGGGGCTTCTCACGTTTTGAGCTGATGGTTGGGAGTCGAGCTGATGGACTCCTAGTAGCCCTTGTAAGGGACTTGATTGAGCCTGGGAAGAATCCCAAAGTGGTCCATGTGAGTCGTATAAAACCACATTAGGACAAGGGAAGAGGTTCACAGTATTCATGGAATATACCACTCTGATGTGGCTACAGACCATGAAAAACACTAACTTCAAACTGCAAAGATGGGTTTGGGAACTCCAGGAATTTGACATGGACATTCAGCATATCAGCGGGAAGAACAATGTCATCACTAATGCTCTCTCCTGTAAGAATTCTGTTTGAATGTATATGACGCTAACTAGACTTTGATTCTGTTTTCACCTTTTCCTCCAGCAGGGCAGTTGAGTGTAACAGGGAAGCGCCGCTATGACTATGTACCCCTGAAATTGTATGTAACTCTTCCATGTTTCTTTTCGGTCGTGGCAGGGACCTGAGGACTGGATACACCTGAACCCGCAGCTCTGTCAAGCTACGTACTCAGGCTACAGAAAAAGGGGGTGGGGGAGTGTGGAGAAACCCTCCTGGCTAGATCGCCCCTTAGGTTCCTCCCTGACCCAAGGCAAGGGACTCTGCCAGACCATATAAGGAGATGTAGATGTGCTCACCTCAGCCCATCTGACTGACCACACCTTACATACCTTACCAAAGAAGGAACCCTAGGCCAGGTAACCTAACTGATTGGCCACCTTGAACAGGATCACCTGTGGCTGGGAGTCAATAGCTGAGATGCTAGTGTTGCCCTTTAAAAAGAAGGCTAGTGAATTTCCAGAGGCAGAGACCTCATGGCCAGACGGTAGCTGTGCTGAACTAACTTGCAACACCAAACCCTGCAGAGCTAAGACATCCGTGCTTACCCTGCAAAGAAAGACACTGCGAGTAATTCCTTCTATGCAAAGAAGCAGGGTTAGGGACCGTTTAGGCTTAGACAGGCTCTAAACTGTAGGGGAGGGACCCCGGGGCAATTACCGGATACCAGATTTACCGGTTTCCGGTTCTCAAAGAACTGGATTCTTGGATTAAATCCGGTATCCAGTACTGGTTTTATTTCATTGATTTCAATGGGGCACTGTGTCCCCATTGAAATCAATGGAATACAATTCCAGAATTCCTCCCCCTCTCCCTCCCAGGCTGCGTGGGTGGAAGGGGGGACACCCCCCACCCACCCTGCCCAGCCTGGATTTTTGTTAAAAAAAAGAGCTGCCCCCCCTTGTTCCTGGGTCCCCAGACCGACCGCCGCCGCTGCACCCGGAGCTCCGCAAAGGTACAGCAGCACTGTCACTTGTAGTAGGGGTGATCCCTGGGGGGTTGGGGGGTGTTAAATAGGGATGGGCGAACGCGGTTCGGTAGTTCGGTGTTCGGCCCGAACTCGGCCTGTTCGGACAACCGAACACGAACACGAACGCAACGAACGCACCGAACACCGAAATGGCGAACACACCGAACCGAACACCGAACTACGAAATGGCCGAACACACCGAACGGAACCGAACACCGAACTACAAAATGGCCGAACAGTTCGTTCAATTCGAATCGCGTTCGGTTGTGTTCGGGTGGCTAAAACATGGTCTTCTGTCAGGTCACTGGA
>QEPC01001916.1:4127900-4148430 GCA_003113815.1 Sphenodon punctatus | reverse complement strand
GGGGACGCCGTGGCCGCTGGTGCTGGGGGGGGCGGCTCTTTTTTTTAACAAAAATCCAGGGTGGGTGGGGGGTGTCCCCCCCTTCCACCCGCGCAGCCTGGACTCGGGGAGGTTTTTTTTTTTTAACTTTTTTGGTGGGACTTACATTGCAGCCATTCATTTAAATGGCTGCAATGTAAAAAAATCCGGTAACGGGACCGGATTTACCGGGTTGAATCCGATAATGCCGGTACGCCCAGTACCGGCATTATCAGATACCGGATTTACCGGCACGCCCACCCCTACTAAACGGTTTACTATACCTGCTCGTAGTTGCCTGTGCTTTGCTCACAAGTTCAATGCCTTTTCCCTACCTTTGTGTATCCTTGTAACTCAGTTAACTTATCTAGTAAAACCTATAAATCTTGTTTTCTCTAATCAAGAGTGCCTGGTGTGTTTGCTGCAACCCAAAATACTTCCCAAGTTCAGCTTACGCTGGGAAAGCAATCTCTAATAAGGAGCAGGGTTTGGGCTTCCAGAGCAGCCCTTAACCCCGGAGGCTCATAGTTCTGGTGGTGGCAGCAAAACTTGAGTGTTATGGTGATGGGCACACCATGAGGGAGGGGGCTAGGAGTAGAGTAACCCCCCCTACTGGACCCATTATGCTACACCCATTTCCCTGCTAATAAAACATACATCAGGAGAACTGGGAAAAGGCTGTAGCCGAAGCCACTGACACATCCTGGTGGACCATCCCAGACCACATATCCCTACACCCAGTAATGCACACTCACTCAGTAATAATAATGGCTGTTCAGGCTATCCCCACTGTGCTAATTAGCCTTATGAGCTGTTGGTTAATGGCTGCCAGGGGCCTGTATGGGCTGGGGGCGGATAACCAGGTTTTTGTTGTAGGAGAAAGGAACAGTCAGCTCCAGAAAACATCCTCTGTTCTATTTCCCTCTAGCAATGAGGGGGGGGAGTTGGCATGTAGACGTGAGACCTCCATTTTCTATCTTTGGTCTACCACAGAACCAAACTAGCTTCCATCTTAAAGCTTAGCTAAGAAAGCAAGCGCACAACTCTTTCACTTCCTGGCAGAAGAATCAAGACCTAAGGCTGTAAATCAGTCCCCTAAGAGGTGGCCTTGCTGATAAGATTGTTTTAGTACACTGGTTCAAAGTGTGTTAAGAACCGACTGTCTCTAACGAGGTGGTTTCCTAATGATATATTTGTATGATGTAACCATTTGCTTTCAAACCAATCGTCTGTGATCTTTATGGTTGTTTGTTCTAAAACCTATATTAGAGGTCTCCGGTTTGACACCCCTCCCCCCTCCAACTCTCTCTAAGCTGTCCATAATCCCCTAGTGCTGCTGCCAGGTTATGGCTGGTGTTAGCCTAGGATATAAACCTGTTGGTTTTCCATTTACCCTTGTGTCTGGATTCCATTGTCTTCCTCAAGGGGACACGGTTATCAGCTTAGCCCAGGGATCCAACAATAACGAGTCAGACCCACCTTTTTGTTAAGCAATGTCCTACTTCTCAAGCAGTTTCATTTACTGAAGTGGAGTTACTTATGGAGTAAGATGCTACTTATCCTAAGGTAGGATATGAAAATCGGACCCAAAGAAAGCTGTCCTTCTAGCCCATCTCATGTAGTTGGCTTTTCTGGCAGAAAGTTTGATGCACAAAGTACCTTCTCCTCTGATGAGGGTGTGGGATGGTAATATTAGGTTGGGAAACTGGAGGACTACAGGAATCATAGGGTTCTCATGATAAACAGAGAGACCATGTAACAGTAAAGGTGGGTTGTAATGTGTTATATTTAGTCACACCAAGCCTTTGTTGCAGGCAGTCTGGGAACACTGTGAAACACTTCAGAGAGTGAGGGGTGGGTGCCCTGTTTAGAAAATCCTCTAAAGTAGGAGGGGATGGAAAGTTGTTTGTAGCAAGTGAAACAGTCTGTACACCATCAGCATCAGCAGCTGTCCAACTGCACGGGATCAGACAGTTTTTTATAGAGGATCAAAAAGTATGGGTAGCACTGGCAGCTGTCAAAGATCACGTAGACAGTGGGTTGCTCCACACAATCAACACAAGAATCATAGAGCTGTTCACCAGGCACTAGCTTTGGGGGTCGATAGTAACACTGCTTCCCAAAAGTTAACTTTCCCACTAGGACTTTAGCTAAGAACATATGGCACACTCCATGTTTCCCTGGCTTGGAATAATAGTGGGAGTAGTCTGCATTTTTAGCAAAATAGGTGCCGTGACCAAAACCAGAAACTTTTGAGAGGCGGGGGTCAAAGTTCATCTGACAGATAGGATTGATGTTTTCAACTGATGTGCCGTGAAAGAGATGCAGCTCCAGATGTTTTTTCTCCTCAGCAGAGAGCCCCCAGGACATGAATTCCTTTTGCCTGGTTTTAAAGAAAGGCAGCAAAGAAGAAACATGGATTTTACTATTTTGAGGGAGAAATTGGCAAGGAGCTGCAGAACCACAGGCTGTCTAATCTTAAACCTAGTTCTCCTCTCTCCTCTCCTTTCAATACATACCACTCACAACTGGGAATCAGCAGGGATTTTCTTCATGAAGCCAAAAGGCTCCATTCACCAAAACCCAAATCATTTATCTTTCCTGTATCAGTCTCTGCTTCCCAACATACAGCTACATTTATCTATGAGCTCCACACACCAAAGGAAAAAAATTTACCCAACAAAAAATATTAGGTACATCCTCATGCCTAGGGGTGTGCAAACACCCGGGGGTTTGAGGTTTGGCCCGTTTGGGGTTCGTGGGTTTGTACTGAACCCGTTTGGGGGGCCAAACCCATTCGGGCTGGGGGCAGGGACGGGGGGGGACCTGGTTTCCCCTCCCTCTAGGGCTCTCCTCCCCCCCACCTTGCGCAGCATACTAAAAAAAAATTTAAAACCCCCACCCCAGGGACCCCCCTACCTAGTGGCGCCATGGCTCCAGCTCTGGGTCCCGCTCCGGCAGTGCTGCAGAGTGCTTCAGGCCTCTACAAGGCCTTCTGGCCAGAGCCCTGGCACCACTAGGTATGAGGGTCCCTGGGGTGGGGGGGTTTAAAAAAAATTTTTTTAGTATGCTGTGCAGGGTGGGGGGGAGGTGAGCTCTAGCACCCCTTTCACCCACACAGCCTGGAGGGAGGGGAAACCAGGTTCCCCCCTGCCCCCCACCCAAATGGGTTCAGAACCTGAACTTTGTTTGGGCGAGGGGCAGTTCGGGTTTACGGACGGGCCGAACACCCCGAGTTCACCCCGAACCCCCAAACCGCATTCGCACATCCCTACTCATGTCCAAGCTCCCACTGTCAAACATATGTACCTTAGCTAGCACATAGTATGTTATAAGGGCTCTTTTTTACATCCAAGCATAACAGGACATAAGAAGTGCCATACTGGGTCAAACCAATGGTCCATCGAGCCCAGCACCTGTCTCCCAACAGTGACCAATCTCAGTTGCTTGAAAGAAGTATCCAACAGGTCACCTGTTGTTCACCCTGATTACCTTGTTGGTCACTCCCAGCAGTAAGAGGTTAATGTTCCCCAAAACCTACCCTGCTAATAGCTGCTAATGGACCTATCCTCAAACTTGTCCAATCCTTTTTTAAACTCAGCTATACAACTGGCCTTGACCACATCTTCTGGCAACAAATTCCACAACTTAATTGTGCACTGAGTAAAAATACTTTCTACTATTTGTTTTAAATCTGCAATGTGTTAGTTTCATGGGGTGTTCCCTAGTTTTAGTGCCATTTGAGAGGGTAAGTAACCGTTCTCTATCTTCTCGTTTCACCCCATTCATGATTTTATAAACTTCTATCATATCCCCTCTGTTGTCTCTTTTCCAGCCCTAACCAATCTATCCACTCTTCATAGGGGAGCTGTTCCATACCATATATAATTTTTGTTTCCCTCCTCTTTATCTTTTCTATTTCTCCTATATCTCTTTCGAGATGGGGCAACCAGAACTGCGTACAATACTCTAGGTACAGTTACACCATAGATCTATATAGAGGCATTATGATATTTTCATTTTCTAGCCCTTTACAAATAATTCCTAACATCATTTGCTTTTTTGACGGTTGCTGCACACTGAGCTGAAGATTTCAGCGTTTTGTCCACAATGACTCCAAGGTCCTTGTCCTGAGTGGTAACTCCTAATTTAGAAGGCAGCATTGTGTACACATAGTTTGGATTATTTTTCCCTACGTGCATCACTTTGCACTTGTCCACATTCAATTTCATCTGCCATTTAGATGCCCAGTCACCCAGTCTCACAAGATCCCCCTGCAATTTTTCACCGTCCACGTGTGTTTTAACTACTTTGAATAACTTTGTGTCATCTGCAAATTTGATCACAGGATTTGACTCTTGTGCCATTTTCCCACTTCAGTAGTATGTTTCTCTTCTTACCTGCTATATTTTTGCAAGAGATAATCTTGCCTGATCCTGTAAATCCTCAATACCAAAAAACGGTATTCTGGCATTGTTTCATGGAAAAGCGCACATATTCTGTTGAATACAGTTTCTGATGGTTCTACTGTGGCCTGGGTAGTGGAGTGATCATCCAGTGGACATAGGACCCAGGAAGCAGGATATGGACCATAATACCCATCTGTGGGATCCTCCCCAAAGATGATGGTTGTGTACAGCTGGCTGCTGCCCTTCTTAGTATTTGGAATTGTTCTAAGAAAAGAATTAAAGGGTTGGTTAACAGTTTACTAGCAACACATGATTTTATGTGTGATTTTAAGTATTTCTAGAAAGATGCAGCTACTGAAACAGTGAGATTTTTGGCTTTCATTTAAAAGAAAAATAGACCTCTAGCCCTCACTGTTACAAGCAAAGATTGAAGCAGCATAGCCTAAAAGCTCACAATAAAATCAAATCATTTTGTTTAATTTATACTTGGTGGAGAGTTCATTTGTAAAAAGAAAATCTTTTGACAAACAGGAGAGACAGAAAGCTTGCAGGCTAGGGCGGACAGAGGACAAAGCAAAGTCACTAGGAGGGGTGGATGGGTAGAATAGGGCATGTTCTTAAGCACGTGTGCACACCTCTTACATTATTATTGTTAAAGTAAGACTGCTAGGATAAGTAAATTGTTGGGTGAGGTTCATTTTCCAAACACTGTTTTATATTTCCCCAGGAAGAAATAAAATCAATTACTGATTTCCTAAGAGGAAGAAGTAGGACAAACTGGGAATAAGGAAACATCAATAGGAGATGGGAGAGTAGAGAGATGAGCTACAAAGGGAAAGATGGCAATGAGCAAAGAAAGTAACAGAAAATAAAGAGGAGAAGGCAAGAGTGGCAACTAATTATTCTTAGACTACAGTGACATCTGTGAGGAATACAGCCTAGAACTAATTTCACTTTCTAATTCTGGACCAATATTTTAGCTATCTTCACCCTACTACTTTTTGAGAGATCCCAGAATCTCAGACCATCCTTACTGATTGATGGAAATTTCCTCTTTTCTGTAGGACATAAATTAGCAGATTTTTATGAAGCTAATACTCCCTTTTTCTGATCTCTTTTGCCACAAGGCACAAGCCTTGTCGAAGGCAGCTAACGCCTTCATGAGAGAACCTCATATCCTAGTCATCCCCTCTCTTGTTCAATGTGTATCCGAGGCTGCTGAGTCACATTTGGAGGTTTGGGCTGAAGTATCATCAATATGCTGATGACACCAGTTCTACCACTTTTTCATCCGATCCAGGCCCTGTAGTCTCGGTGCTTACCCACTGCCTGACTACCATTGGAGACTGGATGTGGGTGAGACAACTGAAGCTGAATCCTGCCAAGAATGACGTGATGATTGTTGGCCAGCCTTGTGACTTGGGAGGGGATTGGGACTCCTGTTATTGATGGGGTCCAGCCCCCTCTGGTCAATCAGGTTTGCAGCTTTGGCATACTTCTAAATCCCTCATCAGGTTGTGGTGGTGACCAGGAGGAACACTTTTCACCACTTCCATCTGGTGAGGAGGCTGCAGCCTTTTCTTTCTGACTCAGATCTGGCCACTGTCATCCATGCTTTCATCACCTTGAGTGTGACTGGATCACTGCGAAGCGCTCTATATGGGGCTGCCCTTGATGACTGTTTGGAAGCTGCAGCTGGTGCAGAATACGGCAACTCACTTCCTTTTGGTGACAAGTCACTGGGAGCATGTTACACCGGTGCTCCGAAGTCTGCACTGGCTGCCTATAGCATTCCGGGCACAATTCAAGGTGCTGATTTCGACCTTTAAAGCCCTAAACAGTCTGGGCCCTATATCCCTGAGAGACCGCCTGTCCTACCATGTTCTATTGCAACCCCTGCAATCAGCTGGGAGTGCCCTCTTGCATGTTCCATCGTCTACGCTTGTCTGAAGGCTGGAGGTATGCAGGAGGGTGTTCTCAGTCTCTGCCCCAATTTTATGGAACTCCTTTCCCTGGGACGTTAATTTGAGCCCAGGTCTAATAATCTTCTGGAGGCACTGCAAGACTGTTTTGTTTTAAAAAAGCATTTAGCGGGTGGAACTACGCGTTGGTTCAGAGATTGTGGGTGGGGGTTGTGTGGAGGGTGTTGGGGAGTTGAGAGGAGAGGGGTTGGGTTGGAGAGGGGCGAGGGAAAAGGTTGGTGGGGGGTTGGGTTTTATGCTCTTATATGTTTTATATACTGTTGTATTTGTTTTTAAACCACCCTGAGCCATTGGGAATGGTGGGGTAAAATTGGAAAATTAAATAAATACATACATCTTTTTAAAATAAAATTGTATTTATTAGCCTGGACTTCCTGGCTGAATAGCTTAACTCCCTGGATGAAGAGAACATGCTATATCTTACTGCTCATGGAATTTCAGAGAACTTATTAACCTAAGATAGAACATCCACAAATTACCATACATATATAAGAAAGAGGCTGGTATAAGAAAAATGGTGCCAAGTTGCCCTTTGACCACCAAGAAGAGGATCGGATGTGTTTGAATTGAAGGAGAAAAGATTTAAGCTAAATGTTAGGAATAACTTTTTATGCCTAAGGCCAGCCAGGCAGGGAGGCTATACAGTCCTCATCACTAGAGGTCTTTAAAAATTGGTTAAACATGTCAGGGATGGCATAGGTATAGTTGGTCCTGCTTAAATTTATTTATTTATTTTATTTTAATACATTTATACCCTGCCCCTCCTGCAAGCAGCTCGGGGCGGCTAACAAATTTCCAATAAAACAACCTTAAAAATATTTTAGAACAGTCATAAAAAAATCTTACAAATAGAAACAGGAACAAGACAAAAATAATAAAGAGTAATAGAGAAGGGTAGGAGGATAAAAACTCACTAACCCACCCTCCCACCCTCCCCAAAGGCCTGGGCGAACAGCCAGATAGATCAACACCAATACCTTGAACCTGGCTCGGCACGCTATTGGCAGCCAGTGCAGAGCCCGGAGCACAGGTGTTATGTGGTCCCAGTCACCCATCCCCGAAAGGAGGCGGGCCGCCGCATTCTGCACTAGCTGCAACCTCCGAACCAGGAACAAGGGCAGCCTCACGTAGAGCGTGTTGCAGTAGTCCAGCCTCGAGGTGACAAAGGCATGGATGAGGGAGGCCAGGTCCGGGCCAGAGACGTACGGACGCAACCTCTGCACCAGATACAACCGGCGGAAGGCAGCCTTCACCACCCCCTCTACCTGCTGCTCCAGGCGGAGATCTGCGTCCAGCACCACCCCCAGACTCTGGACCTGTTGAGATACAGGAGGGTGAACCCCCCCAATCAGGGGGGCCGACACCTCTCTCGCTCTCCCCACCACCATCACCTCCGTCTTATCGGGGTTGAGCTTCAGTCTGCTCTGCCACATCCATNACCAGATACAACCGGCGGAAGGCAGCCTTCACCACCCCCTCTACCTGCTGCTCCAGGCGGAGATCTGCGTCCAGCACCACCCCCAGACTCTGGACCTGTTGAGATACAGGAGGGTGAACCCCCCCAATCAGGGGGGCCGACACCTCTCTCGCTCTCCCCACCACCATCACCTCCGTCTTATCGGGGTTGAGCTTCAGTCTGCTCTGCCACATCCATTCCGTCACGGCCTCCAAACACTGGGATAGCAATGAGGCGGCAGGGTCTGGGTCAGCTGAAAAAGAGAGGTACAGCCCCAAGGCATGGGGTTGGACTAGATAATCTTATAAGGTCCCCTCCAGCCCTATGATTCTGTGAACAGAAGAATTTGTGTCATTTTCTACTTAAAACCAAACTTCTGAGAATTTAGGAAGGATAGGGAAAGCTGGTGATTTACGGGCTCTGACTAAACCCAAGGTAGATTGATGGGTGGGAAGGGGCGCCCCTGGGCTGTTGAAGGTGGTTTCTTGGAATGTTGCTGGGTGGCAATCCAGAATTTATAGTCCAGATTGTCAGTCTTTCCTGCGGGGCTTTGATGTAATTCTGGTAAAGGAAACGTGGTGTAGGGAAGAAATATTGTTTACTGATTATGAGACTTTTTGGCTGGGAGCTAATTCTCCATCAGCTGGGACAGACCGAGTGGGGGCTCTGCTTGCTTAGTATCTTCAGCACTTAAGGTAAAACTTGAGCCCCTCCCCGAGGCTATACCTTGTGGCTATGGATGCCGCCTTTTGGCCAACAACTGGTCCCTTTTGCTGATTAGTGTTTATGTCTCGCCTAGTAACTCCCCATATTATGAGGAAAATGTTTGGGCAGAATTAGCTGCTGTTATTGAGAGACTCCACAATTTGTATCCTGAAGCCTTGTTACTCCTGGCTGGGGATTTTAATGCCCGGATGGGTGCGTCAGATATCACTTTGATCCAATTAGGGACATCCTGGATCAGTGAGAATGCATCAATGCTTGGGGAAAGAAGGTCAAAAGATGCCGGCCTGAACAAGGGGTTTTTCTTGCCAGATTATTGTTCCAGCTGGATTTGTATATTCTTAATGGTCGCTTTTGGAGCAAACAACCTGGGAAGTATACTTATTTAGCTAGTAAAGGTTGTAATACTATTGACTACATTTCAGTCTCTGCAAAGTTAATTCCCTTTATAAATACTTTTCAGGTAGGGTCAGGGTTAGAAAGCAACCATCTCCCCCTTATCCTGTATTTGGATGGATTGTTACCCCCCTGCCCCTGCGTCCCCCTGTATAGATAGCACTGTTGCCAAGAAGGGGTTAATAAGGAAGCGATGGGAGAAAAAGTTGGAGGACTAAATGAATACCATTCTCCAATCATCGCAAGCTATGCATTTCTTTTCTGGGGTAGTTGAGGGTGGAATGAGTGGGGACACAATATCTTGTTATCAAGGGCTGGTGAAGTGGTTGACCCCATGTTTGACGACTAGCGGTACGGTGGGTCCCAAGACTTGTCGGTCTGGGGGCCATCTGCCCTGTTGGTTTGATAGGGAATGTGGGAAGGAAAGAAGAGACCTTAGATGTTCCTATCATAAGTTTAAAATCACATCCCAGAATTGCTACTTGCAGGTGTTTGTCCTGAGGAGGCGGTCTTATAGGACCCTCCTGACTTGGAAGAAAGTTAGTTACAATCAGAGGGCCTGGAAGGCTTTAGATAAAGCATCCAAAGACATTGATTCTGCAAAATTCTGGAAGTTGGTTAAAGGAATTGGTAGGGAGAAACCAGTGACTGAAACCCCTTCAATTACAGCTAAGGAGTGGGAGACACATTTTGCAGCCCTCTTTGGAGCCAGCTGTCAATCCCCCAGTTTCCCAGTCCCATTGTTACCTTCTTCTGAATGGGAGCCTGTTTCCCCAGAGCTAGTAATGGACTTAATAGCTAGCCTCAAGGTGGGTAAAGCTCCAGGGCCTGATTACATCCCATCAGAACTTCTGAAATCCTTTTCTGAGTGGTGGGCGCCAGTGTTGGCGGCACTTTTCACCAAAGTAAATACCTCTGGTAATATACCGGAGGAATGGAGACAAGCAGTAGTGGTCCCGATTCAGAAGAAAGGTCGTACGTCGGATCCCGATAATTACAGACCTATAAGCCTCCTCAGTATAGTTGGCAAACTGTATGCCAAATATCTATCTTTGAGGCTAAATGATTGTCTCAGACACCATGTTATTTTGAATGAGGCCCAAATTGGGTTCAGGGAGGATAGGTCTACCAGTGATCACTGTTTTTTATTAGCCCATTTGATCTGCAAGTGCGGTACGTCTCCAAATGTGTTGTATGCGGCATTTATCGACCTCAGGGCTGCTTTTGATATGATATCTAGAGAGCACCTTTGGAATAACTTAGATGGAAGGTTATTACATCAGATTTTTAGCCTACATAAGAATATCTCAATGAGGGTCAGAATTAATCACCAGGGTGCTTTATCAGGTAGGATCATATCGAGCCAGGGAGTCAGGCAGGGGTGTATACTAGCTCCAACACTTTTCAACATCTATGTGAATGATGTGTTTGACAAGTTCTCGGCAGTTGCTTCCCATGCTCCCCAGATTGAGGATGTTAATTTGTGATTTTTAAAAAAGTTATTTTTGAACATTTGGGGTTTGTAAATATGAATTCAGAGCTACTTGTTCATGGTTCTGGGGAAGTCAATTACCTCAGGTATGATGCCATCTGTAAAAGTGAGCGGTAGGCAGGTCGGCACTGGATGCTGCAGGTGGCTCCTGTCTGTACATTGCACTGTGTGCGCTTCTTCAAATCCACTATGTAATCATAGCCTTTGTACCTGAATGTGCAACTCTGCATGTCCTCCTCCAAGGCAGCAAGGAGACTGCATGTAATGTCTTCCTGAACATGAAGAGATACATAGGAACATGCTAAGAGGGAAGGCTGTACACTGTGTTCTCCCAATGTTGTCAACTTCACATGCACATTTCTTAAAAGAAGAAAACCCCTGCCCTTAGCGTGGGAATGATTTGTGGGTGTGTGGGTGTGTGTGGACTGGGACCCCCGACTGCCCCTTCCTCCCCCTCAGGTGTTGGAGATGAGTGGCGGCACCAGGTGAGGCGGCCACGATGTCACTGGGGATGCAGATAATTAGGCTGCAGAATGACACATAGGGATGGGTGAGAGCCTAGAAGTAACCCCTTCACACCTGGGCAACCTTTTGTGCTCATCTGCTGCCCAGGTGAAGATCGAGCTGTGAGCAGCTGACCGGGGCTGCCTCCCCCTATTCCCTATTCCATTCTTCTTGTCCCCGCACCCCCATTGGAGTCAAGGGGTGGCCCCATAAAATTAATGGACCGTGAAAGGGGGAGGGATGGGGCAACTCCCTGGGATAATTTAGCCGACTGCTCAAGCTGAGAGTCTTTCCCTCTCTGCTATGCCCTCGCCATGGGTGATGCTGTGTCCAATAAAGTTTTGGCCAGTGCTCCTTCCACACCATTACTGTGCGTCTTGGGGTCCTTCAGTACATGTTCCTGCAAAGGGATCTCATTCTTCTAGGTTTATTATCCTTCCATGCATTTTACCTCCTCATATCTTTTCCAGCTTCCTCCATCATCCCAATATAGTCTCCACTCAGTAGGGAAATGAGGATTCTGTTCAGGTTTTCTGGTATTTGACAGCCGTCGTATTTTGCAGTAAGAACCAGACCTGCTCATATTCATGGTATGGAGGTTGATTCTGCCAACTGGTGCATCCCTATCAATGAAATGAAACATTAGCTTTTGTTTCTAAGATAGTCTGTGGTTAAAAAGGCTGGCAGGCTAGTAATATCGTTGGGTACACCATGGCTACTAAAACTAGCACTCTTTCACTATTTCATAAAGACGTTTTCTAAGAAATATTGCTAGTATAATGCCTGAGCTTTTCCCATGGTGAGTAACACTCCCTACAATGCATACTTCTGGGAGACACTGAGACCTGTATAGATCCTACACTCCTGCACACACTTCGTGCCCTATGAAGCTGAAAGGTAAATCTTGGACATCTCCGAAGCCAGCACTCCTGTAGCTACAGATAGGAGGTACTGGAACAAGACCAGTTAGCTTCCTAACAGACAGCACTCCTGCAGTATTCCCTACAACAGGGGTGGGGAACCTATAGTGCATGGGCCAAATTTAGCCCACAGCTGTCTTTTATTTGACCCCTTCCCGATTCCTGGATCTGGCTCATGGATTCAGACCAGTCCCTTCAAACATTGAGAAAGTGAGCTCAGACAAAGGGAGCGGGGTTGAGATCATGCACTCAAGGATAGGTGGTAGATCCTTGTCCTAGATTCATGAACTGAACCTTCCTTCTCCTTCCCCTATCCCGAGCACACCCCTCAAGTGCTCTGCCTCCAACTCCTGTCTAACTTATGGAGCTTGTACTAATTTCCAAAGCAACCCACAGGATGGAAAATGTTACCTATCCCTGCTCTATAGTGAGGAGAGGCCAAGAGGAGCCAGATTAATTTCTGATAATCCACAGCCAATGTTCAGACACTGTGTCAAACAACATCTCTTTGGATGGGAAAATCCAGGAACTGAACATCTGTGAGCTTCCTGGAAATGGCATTTCTGCACCATTCCCTAAGCTGCCCCTTTTGAGAGACCTGGACTTAAAGTAGCTGTGAACCTCCGACAGCCTTGCCATTGTTTCCTGTGCTGCTTTCCAATGCATACCTGTTCACTTCTATTGAAAGCGGAAGTGACAGAGCATTTGGGAGCTACCCAGCCAGCAATCCTCCATTACCTCTGTCCTCGAGACACTGTCCTCGAGTCATTACTAAGGCTTCAAGTGTTATATAAAATTCTAAGCACCTATATAGTTGTGTCTATCACAGGATTGATTGATCCACTGGCACACACCTTTCCACCAGCTCGGCGGTTTTTTTGTTGATGTTACTGTAAAGTTTTTCTATGTGCCGCTGGGCTGATTCACACACGCTTTCCCACATTTTGTTTTTTCTCTGCATCACCTGCCAGTGGTAGGGGTAGCGAGTATGGTGGAATGAGCAGCTCTCCCCATTGCAGCAGACTCCAAACAGGAAGCAGTCACAAATCCTGACTCCATCTTGCTGGTGGATATGGAATCGGACCCCATCCTCTCCTTATATCCGCTCTGGAGATGACCTGCGATGCTGGGACTTTTTTCCTGACAATTTCCTCTTTTTTGTGGCATTGAACAGAGAGAGAATTTTGGCATCTGGATATTCACTGACTGAAGAAGTAGAAGCCTGTGAGCTATTGGAGCTCGACCTCTTAGAGGAACGTAAAATCTGTAAGAAAGAAATAAGGTGAACATAAAAACAAGGAACTGCACTTTTGCCCTAGGAGTTTCTTGGGCTTTAAAATAATTTACTTTACCATGCATACAATGACAGACAAACAAAATCCACTTGCCAGTGGATTGAAATCAACACTGTCTTCTAAGTTTTACAGAGAAACATGCACGTTCCTATTCAGACTTTGTTCCAGCAATAAGACCCTGCTGTCAAACGGTTCACAAACACACACACCGTTTGTCTAATTGTGTTTCTTCTCTTCTGGGTTTCGGCTTCCCAAAATAGGCAGACAATGGGCTAAATGCATTCCTCCATAGATGATGGTGAAATACATCAGACATAAATTTGGGCAATATATACCAGCATGCAATTGCTCCAAACAATGATCTGGGACATGATCTGCGATTATGCAGGAGGGAACATTTTTGTTTTCAATTTCATTTTATTTATGTTTAACTTTTTTTCTGTTTGTTTAAAATTTCATTTTCTATGAATTTCAATGGGCAAGGTTATTCCATTCATTTCAATGGGCATTCACTTGCATAGCTTCAATTTGCCAAAATAGCAGTTTTAAGTTGGCTCTCGGACATTATCCCATTCCCAAATTGTGGCTGTGAACTGCTAGGTGTTCCATTCATTAGATGACTCCCTCTATGAGCCTGGAGCCTGATGTGTATGTCTCGTATTGAAGCAGGCAGCAGCAGCAGCAGTGTGCGGGCATTCTTATTGGTGTTTCTAATGCTTAAGTGACCCCACCCCCCATCCATTAGAAAAGTAACTAGCAGGCCTGAGAGAGAGAATTTGACAGGCAGCAGGTGGGCAGAAGAGCAGTAGGCTCTGGAGTGAAAAAATAGTAGGTTGTGGGGGGGTATATATATGTCTGATTTTGAAATGGAGGAGGAATAGAATCTGTTAAATGATGCTGTGAAGCTAGCAGCAGTCAGACAAAGCAGCTGCAGTGCAACCTCTGGCTTTCAGCGTGGGCGCCCCTGGTTGGCTACTCACATTCTGGCAGCATCAAACAAAGTCCTATCACAGGAATTCTCTCTGTGTGTCAAGTTCTGTATGATGTCTTAGCGATCCCAACTGGCCAGCAGAGATGCCAATCATGCTCTCCCCATTCCCTCACTTTTCCCTTCCCCCTGGCCCCAACTTGAATTGATACACTTTGTTTTGCCTGACACAGCTTCACTGCAGGCACTGTCAGGCAAAACAAAGTTTCTAAACAAAATTTTGTGTTTTTATTTTGTTTGTTTTCTGTTTTACCTTAAACGAAATTACAAAATTTCATTTGAGTTAAACAGGAAACATAAACAAAATGCACACCCTCTAGGGCCTGTGCTCTTGAGGAGCTCATTCTCCAGAGGGATGCCATAGAAATGCAGTTCTACGCTGGCTTGGTTTCTAGTGACTCAGCTTCCTGTCTTGCAAGCCCCAGTTTTGCAGAAAATGACTCAAACTTATCTGACAGTTAAACTGTCAGCCCCCATTATGTGAACATTCAGTACACATACCATTTCTCCTCATCCACATAGTGTTGCTTCCCAAGCCATTGAGTCTCATCATGGTGTTTTCTACCAACTCTCAATCTGCATAAATAAGGAAGGGGTCTGGCCATCTGGATCTCCGCTTTCCCACTCAAAAGGCCCATTAACTCCCAATGCGATTTCCCACCCTTCTTTCCTGGCATTCACCCCTTTCATATACGTCAGTGAGGACACCTCCCTCCATCTCAGTCAACACACCAAGTGCTGAAGTGGAGACTTGCACAACTCAACATATGAGACTCTGCATCCTGAGCTAAGATGACTGGAGGCTTATCTGGACTAGAAGTCCTGTAGAATTCTGAGTACATGGCACAGAGAGAGATGGTTCAAATTGTTTTGGAAATAAATAAATAAATAAAAACTTCTTGAATACTCTTAAATGTAAAGTTCTCATTTTTTGAATTATTTCCCACCATAAATTCCCACCCTCTGCACCAGAAACACATCCCCTTTTGCAACGCTCGCATTCCTGATATACAAACAGGTTGGCATCCAAACTGAAACCTCGTCATCTGATTTTACCCTCCGCCAAATACTGCCTCCCAAATGGACAGCCCTGCCAACTCCTCCAACAGGATTTCCTACCACCGTGATTTACTATACATGTATGTGTACAGTGTCTTCACTTTTACACCACCACCCCCTGACCTTTCCCAATTCTGGGCTGCTCTTGTTTACTGCTTCAACAGAAAAGTCCTTTCTCTGAAGGTTGCACTCCAATTTACACACACACAGAGTGTTTTTAGACAAGTGCCTCCCCTCCGCCCCCCCCCATTAACCACCCATAGGGCGCCAGTGTAGCCCTGCAACATGCATGATGGGTGGTGAATGGGGTGGTGGGAGGCACTTGTCTAAAAACACCCGCAGACACACAGTTCTACTGGGCTGCAGCAATGACCAACTCAGGTGAAATGTGACTAGCAGATTAGATGAAATGTGCTCTCTGCACCTGGCCTTCACAGCCCCACTATAATACAGCCCCTCAGTGGAACCCCAGCCTTGCTCTGGAAGGTGCTGACTCTCTGAAACCAGTGACCAATTCCCTCTGTGCAAAAGTTGGCTCTTCATGTTTTTCAATTACTGAGGGAGACAAAGTGGTCACTTGGGACCAACACAGCAACCACACTCTGGGTGCTAACACGTATGCTGCTGGCCTGCTTGGGCCTACCTGGGCCAGTGTCATTCCTCGCACATTTGATCCCAGTGGGGGTAGCAGTCGGGCTGGGGAACGTGGGCCCAGAACATGGTCTGGCCCCACAAGCTGCCCAACTGGGTCCAAGCTGGATGAACCAGCCAGGCGCATCTGTTTGTGGATCCGCCGGGCCCAGCGTAGGGGATCAGCATGGCAGCCAGCCATGTTTATTGGTAGCCATGGATGCCCATCATGACAGAGGGCAAGGAGGGGCACTGGCTGCAGCATGGGGTGGAGCCGGCCAGCTGTGCAGCACTCTCCACCCTCCTCCCCCTCCGGGGCAGGCTGCGGAGATGTCAGTTCTTGCTTCTGGAGCTGTCCTGGCTGGGGGTAGCCCTCCCCACCCCTGGGCAGGACGGCAGTGAAGCCATCATGTTAGTGAGTATCCCCCTATCTCTGGATTTCAATTACTACACAGACTTCCCAATTGCAAGCATTTACCATGGAGTCCTGAAGGAGGTGGCGTTTAGGCTCACGCATGCACCCGTATGCCCTTGAGGATGAATAGCTTTCAAACTGTTATTTCCAGCATTCTAGGATTCTGTGTTCTACGTGAGCATTTGCATATGAAAATTCCAAGCAATCCTATATGCCTGAAAAGATGCTAGCTGAAAAAATTGCAAACCAGCCTGGATGTTCCATGCTTTCCCCAAAGGAGTCAGAGGGCATGGAAGGCCCTGCTAAGGGTAGGATATTTGGGGGAAGGCTGAGAGCATTTACATGGATAGTCAGATACCTTTGGCAGGAAACACAGAGAACGAGTGCTCCACTTCAAAAGGCATGAGTAGCTGGGAATTGCCTACACCCAGCAGTTCAAAAATCATGAGTCAAACCCCTAAAAATAATGAGACCTTGCCCCCAATGATAATGACCTTGCCCCCAAACTGCAAGGAATATTAAATTGTGTTTGGTTTTCTATTTGTCATCTGATTTGTGTACCTTCTGGACACACTGCAGTCATATATTCAAGTTATTATTAATTATTATTATGAGCATTTATATAGCGCCAGCGATGTACCTGGCGCTTTACAAAGAATAAGATAGACACGGTCCCTGCCCAAGAGCTTACAGTCTAAAAACAGGGGAAGGGGGAACAGAGGGAGAGACAAGGGATGCAACATTCATGAGGATGCGAGAACTCAGCTACATGTTCTTGGCTTGGTTGCAGTAAGTTGGGGGTTTACAGATAACAGGTGGGGGATAAGCCTGGGTGGGAACGGTTAGCAGGAGTTAGGGAGGGCGGAGCAGAAGAGGTGGGTTTTGAGGAGGGACTTGAAGGCGTGAAGGGTGGGGGCAAGGCAGATGAGGGGAGGGAGGGAGTTTCAGACGTGCGGGGCAGCGAGGGAGAAGTTATTCCTTGTAACCCTGAGGTCTGGGAAGATATTTTATTGTAATGCTGAGATTCTCAGTGTTTTATTGCAAGACTTGCAATTTTAAGTTTTAAGAAACTCCCCTCCAAATTAGGAGACTCCTAAAATCATGAGAATTGACATTCCTGTGGGATGGAGAAGATTCAGACAGTGAGAATTCTGCAAATAATTTTAAAGGGAATAGTTAAAAAAAAATCTTCTAAGCAACAAGCATAGAGGGTTGGAATGGTTTGGGGATGGGGGTGCCACAAATCCCGAGTGAGAGGGGGGTATGGGCAGGGGTGGAGGATTGGGCCACATTCCTCCCTGTGAAAGGAGGGCTACATTTATAGGGGGTATGGAAGGGTCTGGGGTGTATGTGTCACAATTCCTCTTTGAGAGGGGGTATGGGCAGGGGTAGGGAAGTGGAGGATTTATTTATTATTAAAATATATACCCCTCTCCCCCCGCTATAAGCATCTCACGGCAGCTAACAACATTTTAAAATACATAACGAAATCAAATACATGAAAACAACACTAATAATCCAAAGTCAAAATGACCCAATACCGGGGGAAAAAACCACAATAGGATTGTGCCCTATCCCCCCTGTGAGGGTGGGGGGATGGGCACATGGGCTCTGGAATGTGTTGGGGGGTGATGCCATGCCCCCTGGTGTGAGGGCGGGTATGGGCAGAAGTGGGAGGGAGAAGGGGGCGAGGTGGGTTTCCTGCCTGCCTCCCTGGCCAAATCCTCTCTGGAGATGTCTGGCTTGGAGTGTGCCCTCCAACCTTTTGTGGAGTCAGGGGAAGGGGGGAATATTTCCTGGGGTGTGTGTGTTGTTTGGGGCAGCTGTGGAACCAATTTGGGTTGTGTTAGGCATGGGGAGGTATGGGAGGGAGAGAGGGAGAGAATATCATCATGGGTACATGGGGTGGACACTTGGTGTCTGTTCCCCTGGCTTCCTCTCACCCTGTCTCGGATTATTTGGGGGTTCGGACCAGTGGAGCCTCTTATCTGTTGCTGATGCCGCTTAATGCAAGGTCAGTGGCTAATAAAAAAATTGCCATCCATGGTCCCATTCAGGATGAGGCCATTGACCTCATATATACATTACCGAGATCTGGCTGGATGAGGCTTCTGGGCCGGTGCAGCATTGGCCTAGATTGGAGGCCAGGTGGGGTGGAGTGGCAGTGGTCTGTAAACACAATCTGGTCTATCGAAGGTATCCAGTGTCTGACTTGTCCAACATAGAGTTTGTCCCCCTAATGTTCGAGGACTGAGAGCGATTGGAGAGTCTGCTGGTGTACCAACCATCCCACTGCACAACTGACTCCTCGACTGCTCTAGCCGAGTTGGTCTCAGAGTGGTGTTGAGATCTCCCAGACTTATTGTTCTGGGTGATTTCAACATACACAATGAAGCTAGTTTTTCAGGGGCAGAGCAGGAGTTCATGGCTGTCATGAGAACCTATCCCAGATAGTATCTGGCCCAGTATATGAGGTTGAACACACGTTGGACGTTATGTTCTCACTGGCTTGGAAACGGGTTCCAGTTATTAGGGGTGTTGCTATGACACCATTGTCATGGTCAGACCATTACCTTCTGAAGTCCCAGATCCCTGCCCTCCTTTGCCCCCGTCAGTTAGGGTGGTCCACCTGCAGAGACGAATGGACCAAGTAGGATTCCAGAACTCTCTGGGGGACCTCGTGTGTATTACAGAGACCTAGCTGGACAATGAGTCAGGGCCAATACTGGCTGACCTTGTTCCAGCC
This sequence comes from Sphenodon punctatus, assembly GCA_003113815.1. Lineage (NCBI taxonomy): Eukaryota > Metazoa > Chordata > Lepidosauria > Sphenodontia > Sphenodontidae > Sphenodon > Sphenodon punctatus. The sequence continues at coordinate 4,129,397 of QEPC01001916.1, read as the reverse complement.
AGGTTCTCTGTACAGCACCAGCCCAGATCAAAGGGGGGTGGGACTGGGGAGACAGTGTAGCTGTTGTTTTTAAGGACACTTCGTCTGTGAGGCAATATCCTGTGCAGACTATCTTGGGCATGGAGGGGGTTCACCTTGTGATCTATTTGACCGGAGACAGCTTAGGGCTGCTGCTGATATACCACACACCTACCTGTACGGAAGCATCCCTACATGCTCTAGCAGAATTGGTATCAGAGGTGGTCTTGCAGGCCCCGAGGACCTTGGTCCTGGGGTACTCCAACATCCACGCCAATGCCAATCTTGGGGGAGCAGAGCATGAGTTCATGGACACCATGACAACCATGGGACTGTCTCAGAGGGTTAGGGGCCCGACACATGAGGGGGGACGTACCCTTGACCTGATGTTCTGCACAGGCCTTGAGGCAGGGGATCAGATGATGGGAGATGTAATAGTTTCACCCCTGTCATTGACGGATCTTTACCTCCTCTGGACTGTTCTCCTGGCACATGGCTGCCCCCAGAAAGGTGTAAGACCAGTTCGTTGGGTCCGCCCCCAGAGACTTTTGGAACCAGAAAGGTTCCAGAATGCTCTTGGGGAATTGCCTCCTGATCGTGATGATCGTTCACTCTATGACCTCATTGCCTTCTGGAACAGCTTGCTGACTGAGGCCATTGACCAAACAGTTCCCAGCCATCCGGTCCCAGAATGCCGATGGCGGGGGTCGCCGTGGTTCACGGAGGACCTTCGCTGGATGAAGCAGGATGAGTGGTGGTTGGAGTGACAGTGGCACTGGGCTTGCACTGAAGCTGACCAATTGCAGCATAAAGCTAGTTTAAGAGCATATGCTGTTGTGGTGCAGGCAGCAAAGAAAGTTCTTTGCTGCTCTCATTGTATCTGCAAAGTCACATCTGATGGAGCTTTTCCGGGTGGTGCAGAGGCTGGTCAGTCTGGCCTCTCTCCACCTGGAACTGGAATTTTCCAGTGCCTGCTGTGATTAGGGCTGATGCGGCAGCAGCTGTTACCGCACCGCAATTCCATTCCTAAACCTCGGCATCCCACGTTGCACCTCACAGAATTCTGCCTGGTACCCCCGTGATTCTGCATTTGCCGCTACAAGAATCTGCAGATGCGGCATGTATGTGTTTCGCCGTTTTGCTGATCGTTACCGTTGTCGCATACAATCAGCGGTCTTTTTTCGCGTTCTGCCAATTTAATATACGAGAGACAGTCATGAGCATTTATCGCGATTCCCCAAAGGGAGTATGACTATGCAGCCGCTGCTGCGCTGTGCAGTCACGCTGACTGCTGGTGCTGTGTGTCTCTCTGTGCTGCAATAACTGCCCATTCTTCTCAATACATACATGCATGCACAACATGTTCTGGGTGGGAGTTCTAGGAACGGTGTTTTTATTTTATGGCAAATTGATCTTTTATGTAAACGTAAAGTTTTTTGACCAAAACTCCTGTGGGAGTTTAAAGTGACCTGTGTATTG
>QEPC01001916.1:4090437-4102969 GCA_003113815.1 Sphenodon punctatus | reverse complement strand
TGGGAGCGGGTCTCCTGTTAGCACTCCCATACTGCCAAGTGAAGCACATAGTGCTCCCAGCCCCCAAGAGTCCTCCCATCGCTAGCAGCTGTTGTATGAGGCTACATCCACAACCAGTGCTGATCCTCCTCTTCGACAAGCACTTAGAGCAGTTGTGAGCAACCTCCTCCCCCCGCTGCAACTTGTTGAATGAAGGAGCATCATCACTTTAAATTTGACACTCCTCTTGCAACTTAAAATGTGAGACTCCTCCCCACCTGTTCTTCTGTGCTCAAATGGCGAGGGGCTCCGATGCCTATCCCTGTGGCTGTATGTCTCCCCCCCATTTACTTGGCAGAGTGTTTATATAACAATGAGGGATGAAGGGGAGTGTCCGCAATAAGGGAGGGCTCCCATCATTCCTGTGTGGGGGTATGTGGTTGACTTGGGGCACGGAGACATATGGCTGCAGATGCCTCTTTTGCTCATAGATGCCTATGTGTTTTTTACATATCAGCCATATCCTGGGTCCATAGTCCCCCCAATATTCAATGGGAGGGGGTCCTGCGGTGTGGGATGTGTGTGCAATGTTGATACTAGGTGAACTGTGGCTTGGAGATGATATTCAACAGCTTCTGGTGGATCTCTTGTCCGCTCATGATGGCTATGACCTTCTGTCATAGAGTCTGTTACTTTTTGGACATCATGTGTACAGCCGTTATTGACATCAGAGAGCAAGAGAGTTGGGCTTCTGTGTTATGGGACTCGCTGGGAATGGGTCTCCCGCTACCGTGGAATGCGAGGGAGACAGTCGCTCTGCATGACATTTGTCGTCTGGTGGGGCTTGGCTTGTGCCTTCTGGATGGGGGCCATCCCAATCATGTTGGCCAGTGTCCTGCTGAGAGCTCGGGGTTACAGGAGGAAGCAGCAGGAGTGTAAGGATTGACTGTGTGAGGTGTGGTTGCTCACACCCCTGGGTGAGGGTCCGTACCTGACTGGGATGCTCGAGGCAGCGGAGATGGTAGTCCTGTTGGAGATTTGGACCTGGGCAAATGTTCAGGTCGCGCTGGCCGCCGGTGATCCTGTTGCCTCGAACTTCATAGTGGATCAACACATGTGGGCTCACGGGTACTGGAGAGGAATATTTGCATGTGTGGAGTATGCGGCGAGTGCTGGGTTCCAGGCTCCATCTCCATTACAGTCATCACCTGGCTGTAGAACAATGTTTGGCAACTATGGCCTCCCCTCCACCTCCTGTGTTCTGGGGGGGAGGGGGTTCTGCCTGCTTGACTTTGCCCTTGGACTGCACTGCCCCAGACATCACACTGTGAGCTGCCTGTGCGAGTTCTCCTGTTTTCAGCACAGGGTTCATGTCCCCCATCCCAGCAGCTGTGATGCCCCTTGGAACGGGACCCCGTGAACTGCTGCTGTTTGCCCTGGGTTCTGTGCTGTGTGGGGCATGTGTTTTGGACTGGGGAATGTCAACCTGGTGGGGAGTGGGGTGTGGCTTGGTGCTTTGCTTTTTCAGCTGCTGTCCCATTGGTCTCCTTGCTGCATTAAATGAGCTGTCCATGAGTTGTGTGACGTGCACCTGGGTTTCGTATGTTGTGGCCTGGTACCCTGAGCGGCCAGTCGTGTGCACCATGGCAGTTGTCTGGGTCCGCCGTCCCCAGTCCCACCTCCCCCTCCCTCTGGGATACCTGCTGAAGGCAGGCAGAAGCGGCTGTAGTGGCTTCACTTGCCCACGAAGTGCCATGTTTTCATGTCATGCAGTGGGGGCATGTTTTCATGTCATGCAGCATGTTGATGTGGGGGCTGGGCAGTTCAATTGATCCAGAAACTTTATTTATGCTGCTTTGTAGTGAAACCGGGTGCGTGCTCACTCAACCGTGCATGCACTAGAACTATATATTTAATGTTTAATAACTCTTCATTGCCTTCACTAAACACCATCAGGTTTTCTACAAGAAATCCTTGTAATGCTTTACCATTGCCACATGACAGCAATGAAGCAGTGAAATTGCACATCCCAAGCTCTGAGGAGCTGGCATGCAATGGATTGTCACACCAATACATGATCTCTTGAATGAGGGATTTCAAATCATGAAAGAGGGACAATGGGATTCAACACCCAAAAAGAGACTATTCCCCCTCAATAGGGACTGTTGGGAGGTATGCATTCACTAAGGCCACGATCCTCAGGTCACTGGGACTATTCCAGAGTAAGTGCTTTGATGATCACAGCCTATGGCTGAACCTTAGACATGCTGAGCACCCTGGGCTATTGTCGACTTCAATGTGAGTGAGGTTTGGAAGTTCTCAGGAGTGGAATCTAACAGTAGAGCTAGGTGGACTGTGGCAGTTCTGGGGAATGTGCTGATCAGGGATTGGGTGAGAGTTTGCCTGTTTTTAAATGACCACACTATATGGTTGTGAACTCATACTTAACTGATTTGTTAGAATGACGTTATCATCATAATCAGTCTGGTTTCTGTGGCTAAATGACTACTGTTGTGACGTTCTATTAGAGTATTAGTTCCTGAATGTCTAAAGGATTAGAATGTTCTACCTGTGCAAATGGTAAAAGATGACTTGTATAACATTCTTTACTTAGAATGTTTCGACAAAATCTTGAAAAAGGTTTTTTTACAAAAATGTTCTAAAACCTGGAAGCAAGCCGAAAGTGTCACAATTTTTAACATTCCAGTTATCTAGACAATCACCTTCAGAATGACATAAAAATCCTAAGAGTGTTCTAAGCGTAGCACTTAAAAAACAGCCTTTGATAGTCCCACAAACACTTCTCACTTCTGCAAAGAGTAAGAATGGGATTCCTAATAATTTCTCAGAGCAAAAAGTTATACTGAGAGAGTTCTAACCTGGCCAAAAGGTATTAGAATTCCGACGGAATTCCGATAGGATTGACATCTGGATTTTGTGCACTCTCATCACTTTTAAAAATCTATGTAAACTTCATATAGCTTCCTTAGTTGGATACAAATGATTTACATTGAGCAATGAAAAACAATTAAACTACATTTAAAGTACATATGATAACATGATCCTCCTGTTGTACAGTGCTAATGACACACACCTGTATATTGTTTGCCCTGTGTACCCTGCCATATCAGTCTCTGCCTTGGAGGAATGCTTCAACGATAGGCAGCTGGATGTGTTAGAGTTACCTTGTACTCAATCTGGGGAAGACTAAGGTGATGCTGGTGGGGAGGGATGCCCTTGCCTCCCTCAGTTCCCTGCATGTTGATGGGGTCCAGGAGGAAGTAGTGAACTACAAAAAGAAATTGGGCATCATTTTCAACCAAGCTGTCCATGAAAACCAGGTGTCAGACATGGTTTGTTGAGGTTTCTTTCAGCTAAACAATCAGTGTAAGCTATACTTTTATTTATCCCAGGCTGACCTTGGCACACTGACCCATATCCTGGTGATCACAAGGCTTGATTTCTGTAACTCTCTATTCTATGGGCTGCAACAGTGCTTGTCCATCAATTGCAGCTTGTTCAGAACGCGGCAGCATGGCCGGTTACTGGCTGGCAGTCACCATTATATTATGCCCACCCTGCACTCTCTACATTGGTTGCCCATCGAGAAATGGATTTATTTATTTATTTTATTGTATTTATATGCCAACCCCATGCCTACAGCATCTCAGGGTGGCTTCCAACACAATATAAAACAATACATTAAAACATTAAAATCTACAATATCATCATTAAAACCCATTTAAAACACCCAGTCACAAAACACCCCCACACAAATTTAGCCCACCCTCCCCTCCCTGCCTCCGAAGGCCTGGGAGAACAGCCATGTCTTACAGGCCCGACGGAAGGCCAACAGACTCGGGGCCAGCTATGCTTCCTCTGGGAGGGAGTTCCACAACCGGAGCCCAGCCACTGAGAATGCCCTCTCCGTTGTAGCCCCCCGTTTTACACAGGGGACCTCCAGGATGGTGTACCCCGGTGGACTGGAGGGTCCATCTTGAGTCGCGGAGGGTGAGGCGGTCCCTGAGGTATCTAGGTCCAAGACCTTGTATGGCCTTATAGATCAAAGTCAAAACCTTGAATCTGGCTCGGCACGTTACAGGCAGCCAGTGCAGTGCACGGAGCACCGGTGTTATGTGCCCTCATCGGCCCGTCCCTGTTAAGAGACGGGCCGCTGCATTCTGCACTAGCTGCAACCTCTGGGCCAGCATCATGGGAAGCCCCATGTAGAGTGCATTACAGTAGACCAGCCTCGAGGTGATGAAGGCATGAATCAAAGTGGCTAGGTCAGGTCTGGAGATGTACGCGCGCAGCCCCTGCACCAGATACAGCTGGCGGAATGCTGTCTTCACCACTATATCCATCTGCTGATCTAGATGGAGACCTGCATCCAATAACACCCCCAGACTCCGAACCTGCTGGGCCACAGAGGGGCGCACCCCTTCCACAAGAGGGGGAAACACCTCCCCCGCCTGGCCTACCACCATCACCTCCATCTTATTGGGATTGAGCTTCAGTCTGCTCTGCCATAACCAACTCGCCATGGCCTCCAAACACTGAGACAGCACGGAGGCGGCAGGGCCCGGGTCAGCTGAAAAAGAGAGATAAAGCTGGGTGTCATCAGCATATTGGTGGCAACGCACACCAAACCCTCACACAATCTCCCCCAGGGGCTGCATATATATATATATATATATTAAACAGTAAAGGAGATAGGATTGAACCTTGCGGAACGCCACAGTCCGGGGCCCGGGGGCTAGATGTTTCTACTCCCAGGACAACCCGCTGGGTCGTCCACAAGAGGAATGACTGGAACCAACCAAGGGTGGTCCCATCCAGACCTCCCAGGTGTTACGCAACCATCTCAAAAGCAGCCCATGGTCCACTGTATCAAATGCGGCCGAGAACTAGCAGGACAGTAATGTCAAACATCTTGCGTCCATCTCCCGGCGGAGATCGTCCACCAAGGCGTTGCACTGTTGGTTTTCAGGGCCCTGAATGATATAGTTATAGACCCTGGCTATAGTCAAGATCTGTTCCTGGAGCCTCACACTGATGGTTATCTGCATTCAGAAACCACCTATTGTCTGGGGATCCTGCCATCGCATCTTCAGTTGGCAGGCGATTGGGCCTTTGCTGTGGTTGGTCCCTCAGTGTGGAACATACTCCCTCCAGAAGTCCTTCTTAGTTCCTCCCTCCTCACCTTTAAAACACACCTAAAGACTGACTTTCCAGGTGCTTTTAGGACCCACTGCTGGCTCCTCTTAATGGATGATGTCCTCTCCGTTTCATTCCCCTTTAAAATTGTTTTTATGTAGATTTAAATGGATTTTATATATTGCATCTTTAGCTTGTAAAGCGTGAGCACCATTTGGTGGTAGGACACTCAAAAAATAAAAAAATATGTTTTATTAATTATTATTGTTATTATTATTAATATAGTGCTAGCCCTTCAGACCAGTGAGTCTCATTTGCTTCAATGGAACTTGTGCTGGAGCTAGGTGCTAGCCCTGGCACTAAACAGTCAGATGACTGCACTCTAAATGTATGGTTTTCGCATAATTATGTCAAACTATTACCCAGAATAATATGGTTATTTTTACAGGCCATGCAGTCCGGTTAAAAGCAGCATATAGAATTATGTATGTAGAATTACTTATAAAAAAGAATGGGCATTTCTATAATTATTTTATCTGCATGTAGTGGTGCTGGTTTTGTGTAAAAGTGAAAGTACCAGTGAACATCTCACATAACACACCATCGTTTAGCAGGGTTTTTTAGTGTGATAAATTGTATGTATGCTTCTACTAAAATCTGATGCTGGCTGGATTGTAATGGCAGCATCTTTTTCTAGTTGTCTTCCCTTTAGCCAGTTAATGCATCTGAAGATGACAGAACTCCTAACAAAAATGGAACGATTTAGGTGAAACCAACTAATCCTTGTGGCGTAAGGATTACGCAAACAAATGAACTTTCACAGCAAAATTACAGGCAAAGGGCGTTTTTTAAGGTGTGTGTGTCCGTGGCCACTGAGAGGCACAGGTGGACGCTGTGTGGGGAGAGATTCTAATGTGCGGCTTGCAGGGTGGCCACGGCAGCCTCCACACACTTCTGCTACCACAGACCAGCCCTGCAAACAACTTGTAGGCAGCTATTCCCCCTCTCCAGCAACACTGCCCCCCCAAGCCCCTCAACTACTTTCTCTCTGCCATGACACGCAGCGACAGCCACCATGGAAAGATGAAGTTGCAGCAGCCAGTAACCCCTTCCTGCCCATGACCTGGGGAGCCACTGCAGCTGCTGGGAGTTGCGTGCAACAACAGAGGTGCATGCTGTTGGTTCTTCTCTCGTGCATCATGAGGGTGTTTTGTTGTGATTTGAGCCAATACGGTGTTGTATTTTGTGTGCATGTCCTTTAAGAGCTTCTGGCAGGGCTGTGGGTCAGACCGGAGAGGTGACCATGCCACGGATCTGTCTGCTGGCATGGGTGGGCTCCCTGGTTCATACAGGGAGGGGATACATGGGTACCTGTCCCCCACGCACTTTTTTGGCTTCCCCTACATGGTAAACTCCAGATTTTTCATCAGTGCCCTGTGAGAGGCCATAAGTGAATGCTATGTGACTCCTGGGAGTGCACATCCCCCCATACCACCTTCACATGGGCATTTAGTTGAGTGGTTGATGGGTGGCCATGCGTGGTAGCATCTCGTTTTAAAACACCCAAAGATTTTGAATCAACTGTGAGCATGCCCTGCTCCCAGAATGCCCACTCCATTTCTGATCTCTCAGTTGTAGAATCTTAGGGCTGGAAGGTACCTCAGATCAGATGTCATCTAGTCCAACCCCCTGCACGGTGCAGGAAATCCACAGCTACATCATCCCTGACAGATGGTCATCCAGCCTCTGAAAACCTCCAGCAAAGAAGAGCCCACCACTGCTCTAGGCANCCAGCCTCGAGGTGATGAAGGCATGAATCAAAGTGGCTAGGTCAGGTCTGGAGATGTACGCGCGCAGCCCCTGCACCAGATACAGCTGGCGGAATGCTGCCTTCACCACTATATCCATCTGCTGATCTAGATGGAGACCTGCATCCAATAACACCCCCAGACTCCGAACCTGCTGGGCCACAGAGGGGCGCACCCCTTCCACAAGAGGGGGAAACACCTCCCCCACCTGGCCTACCACCATCACCTCCATCTTATTGGGATTGAGCTTCAGTCTGCTCTGCCATAACCAACTCGCCATGGCCTCCAAACACTGAGACAGCATGGAGGCAGCAGGGCCTGGGTCGGCTGAAAAAGAGAGGTAAAGCTGGGTGTCATCAGCATATTGGTGGCAACGCACACCAAACCCTCACACAATCTCCCCCAGGGGCTGCATATATATATATATTAAACAGTAAAGGAGACAGGATTGAACCTTGCAGAACGCCACAGTCCGGGGCCCAGGGGCTAGATGTTTCTACTCCCAGGACAACCCGCTGGGTCGTCCACGAGAGGAATGACTGGAACCAACCAAGGGTGGTCCCATCCAGACCTCCCAGGCGTTACGCAACCATCTCAAAAGCAGCCCATGGTCCACTGTATCAAATGCGGCCGAGAACTAGCAGGACAGTAATGTCAAACATCTTGCGTCCATCTCCCGGCGGAGATCGTCCACCAAGGCGTTGCACTGTTGGTTTTCAGGGCCCTGAATGATATAGTTATAGACCCTGGCTATAGTCAAGATCTGTTCCTGGAGCCTCACACTGATGGTTATCTGCATTCAGAAACCACCTATTGTCTGGGGATCCTGCCATCGCATCTTCAGTTGGCAGGCGATTGGGCCTTTGCTGTGGTTGGTCCCTCAGTGTGGAACATACTCCCTCCAGAAGTCCTTCTTAGTTCCTCCCTCCTCACCTTTAAAACACACCTAAAGACTGACTTTCCAGGTGCTTTTAGGACCCACTGCTGGCTCCTCTTAATGGATGATGTCCTCTCCGTTTCATTCCCCTTTAAAATTGTTTTTATGTAGATTTAAATGGATTTTATATATTGCATCTTTAGCTTGTAAAGCGTGAGCACCATTTGGTGGTAGGACACTCAAAAAATAAAAAAATATGTTTTATTAATTATTATTGTTATTATTATTAATATAGTGCTAGCCCTTCAGACCAGTGAGTCTCATTCGCTTCAATGGAACTTGTGCTGGAGCTAGGTGCTAGCCCTGGCACTAAACAGTCAGATGACTGCACTCTAAATGTATGGTTTTCGCATAATTATGTCAAACTATTACCCAGAATAATATGGTTATTTTTACAGGCCATGCAGTCCGGTTAAAAGCAGCATATAGAATTATGTATGTAGAATTACTTATAAAAAAGAATGGGCATTTCTATAATTATTTTATCTGCATGTAGTGGTGCTGGTTTTGTGTAAAAGTGAAAGTACCAGTGAACATCTCACATAACACACCATCGTTTAGCAGGGTTTTTTAGTGTGATAAATTGCATGTATGCTTCTACTAAAATCTGATGCTGGCTGGATTGTAATGGCAGCATCTTTTTCTAGTTGTCTTCCCTTTAGCCAGTTAATGCATCTGAAGATGACAGAACTCCTAACAAAAATGGAACGATTTAGGTGAAACCAACTAATCCTTGTGGCGTAAGGATTACGCAAACAAATGAACTTTCACAGCAAAATTACAGGCAAAGGGTGCTTTTTAAGGTGTGTGTGTCCGTGGCCACTGAGAGGCACAGGTGGACGCTGTGTGGGGAGAGATTCTAATGTGCGGCTTGCAGGGTGGCCACGGCAGCCTCCACACACTTCTGCTACCACAGACCAGCCCTGCAAACAACTTGTAGGCAGCTATTCCCCCTCTCCAGCAACACTGCCCCCCCAAGCCCCTCAACTACTTTCTCTCTGCCATGACACGCAGCGACAGCCACCATGGAAAGATGAAGTTGCAGCAGCCAGTAACCCCTTCCTGCCCATGACCTGGGGAGCCACTGCAGCTGCTGGGAGTTGCGTGCAACAACAGAGGTGCATGCTGTTGGTTCTTCTCTCGTGCATCATGAGGGTGCTTTGTTGTGATTTGAGCCAATACGGTGTTGTATTTTGTGTGCATGTCCTTTAAGAGCTTCTGGCAGGGCTGTGGGTCAGACCGGAGAGGTGACCATGCCACGGATCTGTCTGCTGGCATGGGTGGGCTCCCTGGTTCATACAGGGAGGGGATACATGGGTACCTGTCCCCCACGCACTTTTTTGGCTTCCCCTACATGGTAAACTCCAGATTTTTCATCAGTGCCCTGTGAGAGGCCATAAGTGAATGCTATGTGACTCCTGGGAGTGCACATCCCCCCATACCACCTTCACATGGGCATTTAGTTGAGTGGTTGATGGGTGGCCATGCGTGGTAGCATCTCGTTTTAAAACACCCAAAGATTTTGAATCAACTGTGAGCATGCCCTGCTCCCAGAATGCCCACTCCATTTCTGATCTCTCAGTTGTAGAATCTTAGGGCTGGAAGGTACCTCAGATCAGATGTCATCTAGTCCAACCCCCTGCACAGTGCAGGAAATCCACAGCTACATCATCCCTGACAGATGGTCATCCAGCCTCTGAAAACCTCCAGCAAAGAAGAGCCCACCACTGCTCTAGGCAGTCTGTTCCACTGTCAAACAGCTCTTACCATTAGGAAGTTCTTCCAAGTTTAGCTAAAATCTACTCTCTTTTAATTTGATCCCATTGGTTCTAGTTTTGCACTCAGGAGGAACAGAGAACAAGTCTGCTCCATCTTCTATGCGACAGCCCTTCAGATATTTGAAGACAACTATCATGTCTCCCCTTAGTCTTCTCTTCTTCAGGCTAAACATACCCAGCTCCTTCAACCTTTCCTCACAGGACAACATCCAGGTACACACATATATGTGGCATGCCTTGGAATAAATTGTCCATTACCCTTTGAAAAATACCAGGAGTGGCAGACGCACTAAATAGGAGACAATTGTAACAAAACAATCTTTTAGGTGTACTTATTATCACATAAGGTTTAGAGCCCTCATCTAGAGGAATTTGGAGGTATGAATTACTTAAAAATCAATGTTTGTGAACATTTCCCTCCTCACTGCCAAGGGAGCATAAAGGTCTTCAATCCTGGGGAGAAACAGTTGAGTGTAACCTTGTAGTCCCCACATATTCTCATTCCACCATCTGATTTCAATACTGGAACAGGAGCAGCCCAGTCAGAGAACTGGACACTGGACAGGCTCAGTAATACCTTCTGCCTGTAAACAATCTAGCTATTGGACTACTTTGTGGCATATGGTTGAGCCTTCCTGAGCTGCTCTGTGAGCAGGAGGGTGCGGGGTACAAAATAAGTGAAATATAAATAAATAAATAAATGTGGCATAGGGTATTGTCCAGGGCTTAAAGAAACGTGGCTTGGCATCTGGATCTATGTGAATTCTGCCAGTGACCCCTTTTAGAATACCAAGGCCTTCCTTGAATAGCTTTGGGTGTTTCTCAAGAAATGCTTCTAGGCCTAGTGCGCGGTTGATGTCGATTTTCAAAAGCTTTAACCAGTCTCATCCCATGAGGCTGGGGCCTTTTCTTTTTAGTATTAGTAAAGGCAAATGTAGCTTCTGATGCCAATATCCTGCCTCCACCTTTACAGTGCCTTTCACTGGAACTTGCTGCCCTGTATAGGTACATAACATTACCTTTGCTGCACCCAGCTATGGACCATTGTTTCTTGGCCATAACTTGTGATAAGTGACTTCACTGATTATAGAGAAATTCCTGTATCAATCTCAATCACTGGGCTGTGGCCATTAAGTGTAACATCCACTTGCAGTGGCTTCTCCTTTCGGCTTTTGACAGTAACATTAAAGATAGTATTTATTTATTTATTTATTTATAAACAAACTTAATACCCTGCCCCTCCTGCACAGCAGCTCGGGGCGGCTTTCAACAACATTAAAACATTTAAAATATATACAACAATTCAATACAAGGAGGATTAAAACAAAAACAAAAAATCCCACCCCCCTAACAGTCCCCCACAAAGCCCACTCCCCACGCCTTGCCCATCTTCCCCACCAAATGCCAGGCAGAACAGCCAGGTCTTACAACTACATTGAAAAGCAGGGCGATCTAGGGCTAATCAGGCTTCCACTGGAAGGGAGTTCCACAGCCACGGAGCAGCCACTGAGAACACCCTCCCCACTATGGCCCCCCGGAAGACTCAGGTGCCCCTGAGGAGGGCACCCCGATGACCACAGGGGCCAATATAGAGTCTGGGGGGGGGGTGAGGCGGTCCCACAGATAGACAGGGCCTAGACCATTTAGGGTTTAATAGGCAAGCACCAACACCTTGAATCGGGCCCGGAAGATTACAGGCAGCCAGTGCAGATTGGAGAACTGGTGTAATATGCTCCCGGTGGCCCAGTTCCACCAGGAGATGGGCCATCGCATTCTGCATCAGCTGCAGTCTCCAAACTGTCACCATGGGTAGCCCCACGTAGAGCGCGTTACTTATTTGTCTTATTTATTTAGGGCATGACCTTTCGCTATAGCCCAAACCACAAAAAAAAAAATATATATACAAAAACAATACAGAATAACATAAAATATTCAAAAACAATCAACCACTGAAATAGCTGAATGAGAATTATCCAACCATCAAGATTTAAAGCATGTGTTAATATAAAATACTTGAAGTTAAACACACAAATCCCCAGATAAACTATATCACGAGACTTAATATCAAACTAAAAACATAGGATGTTGAGATCTAATGGTAGCAGCTCTAATTGCAAAGACAGCCAGTTTATTAATAATTAACTGCAAAGTCTGCTGATGCAACCAGATCAGCTTTTCTTTATTACTAAAGGCAGTTAAGTGTGATACAATGGGGGACAGTAAAGATTTACAAAGTTGTACACAAAATAAACATTCAAAAACATAATGTATTGAGTCCTCGATAACCCCAAGTCCACAAGTACATAGCCTGTCTTTGACCGTGAAGCCCGTTTTCCTACCCACAGTCACCACGGTTTGCATCTGTTCCATCTGTAGTCTAGCAAGATGCAATCGGAGTTTAGCTTTTAAATTCAATTGCAAAAAGAGCACGTTACAATAGTCCAGCCTAGAGGTGATGAAACATGGATGTTAGCGGCCACCTCAGAGTCACTAAATTTCTGTCTATATGGGAAAATGAACTTGAATTGACTAAGGGCAGGGACAGTGTTCACTGTATTTTCTTCATTAGCAGCAATTGGGGAAACCACAGTGAACATGGGTCCCTGACTAAAGGGGTGAATTTAATTCCAACTAATCCCCTCTCTACACACTTGCACAAGACCGTAATCTCTTATATTTATCAGAATTTATACCATGCCCTTCCCCAAAGGCTCAGGGTGGTTTACAGAAACGAAAGCACAGAGAGAAAAATAGTAAAAAATACAAAATAATACAATAAAATCCCCTAAGATCCCCTACCCACACCCCAAAAACCCACCCAACCTCTATCCTCACCTGCTAAATGCTCTGCCAATAATAGGGTTCTCTATCCC
>QEPC01001916.1:4070881-4082511 GCA_003113815.1 Sphenodon punctatus | reverse complement strand
GGGAGGGAGAAATCGAGATCAAGTTTCAGTCCTAGGCTGCACCCAGAGCCTTTAAACACAGGGTCTGGGTAAAACCTCTAATAAAAGCCTATCTCCCATGAGCTCTCGGTCAAAACTCATTTCTAAGAACCCAGATACCAAAGTCCACCCTTGCAGGCTCAGTCTGATATGCATAATCCACAAGGCTGTCCTGAATTAGTCACTTGCTAAACAGAATGGTGGGAGCGTCCGTTCTTAAGTAGTCGAACAATATTGAGTATAATAGCATTTATAATGCATATCTGCTGATGGGAAAGCCTGCGAGTTTGAAATAGCTGTTTAATTCTCAACTTTAAATAAAGATCAGACAATAATCTTTCAGGGGAGCACTTTTATGTGTCAACTTGCCCAATCATTAATGAATAATTTAAAAGTCATATTAGACTTAGAGAAGTGGAACTACTCTCTGAGAAGAAAATTAAGAAAAAAATAGAAATGGGTAAATCATGAGACAGTGCCAGTTTTTATTTCTGTAGTCTCAGAAGAACATTTCCCAAGTGATGGGTTGGTCTTCTTTCATCCGTGTAGGCAGGCAGCTGCATCTGTCTTGGCTAGTGAAATATTAGATGGCTTTTTAATTCTTCAGTGACAGCTTCTTCCTTTTTTCTGATGGAACCTCAGTGGTTCCAGGAGGCCTGGGGGATTTAACCCTGGACTCTGCCAGCCGTTCGGTGGATTAGCTCATCCAGGCTTGGAACATCTTGCTTCGGGAGGCTATTGACAGAGCGGCTCCGAGACGTCCCCTGCCTCTGTCTCGACACCGCAGGCCCCTTAGTTTACGGAGGGGCTGCGGAATATGAAGAAGGAAGGCAGGCGACTAGAGCGACGCTGGCATCGGACTCATGCTGAATCCGACTGACTTCTCCGTAGGGCCCATTTGCGGTCCTACATTGAGGCTATGAGGGTGGCAAGGAAAGAATTCTTTGCTACCCTCGTAGCGTCTGCAAAGTCACGTCCAGCAGAGCTGTTCTGGGTGGTGTGGAGGCTGGTCGGTCCAGCCTCCCTCCACCTGGATGAGGACTTGTCCCAGGCCTGCTGTGAGGAGTTTGCCACCTACTTTGCAGACAAGATCGCTCAGATCCAGAGCAACTTCGACACTGAATTAGAAACAGTAGTAATGGAGCATGAGGTCATGGAGGCTCGTCTGGTCCAGCTTTCTGGGATGAGTTTCAGGAAGTGATGCCAGCGGATGCTGTGGAGGTCCTGGGGTCAGTTAGGGCCACTAATTGTGAATTAGATCCCTGCCCATCCTGGTTGGTGAAAGCCTCCAGGGAGACATTGGGGTCAGTGCTGGCGGGGGTAATCAACACATCCCTTTGGGAGGGGAGTCTGCCCCCTGGTCTCAAAGAGGCCGTGGTGCGCCTCCTGCTGAAGAAGCCATTTTTGGATGTGAATGCACTCGTCAGTTACCGACCCGTCTCTAACCTTCCCTTTTTAAGGAAGGTTATTGAACGGGCGGTGGCCCTGCAGCTCCAGGACCACCTAGACAGCTTCAGTTTTCTGGACCCCTTTCAATCAGGGTTTCGGCCCGGCTATGGTACAGAGACGGTGTTGGTGGCTTTGGTGAACGATCTCTGCCGGGAGATGGATGCAAGATGTTCAACATTACTGGTCCTGCTAGATTTTGACTGCGTTTTGATACAGTGGACCATGGGCTGCTGTTGAGATGGTTGCGTGACCTGGGGGGTCTGGATGGGACCATCCTTGNAAGGTTCAATCCTGTCTCCTTTATTGTTTAATGTATATATGCAGCCCTTGAGGGAGATCATGAGAGGATTTGGTGTGTGTTGCCACCAATATGCTGATGATACCCAGCTTTACCTCTCCTTTTCAACCGACCCAGGCTCGGCCAGCTCCGTGCTATCCCAATGTTTGGAGGCCATGGCGATATGGTTATGGCAGAGCAGACTGAAGCTCAATCCTGATAAGATGGAGGTGATGGTGGTAGGTCAAGCGGGGGAGGTAGTGCCCTCCCTTGTGGAAGGGGTGCGCCCCTCTGTGGCCCAGCAGGTTCGGAGTCTGGGGGTGTTATTGGATGCAGGTCTCCACAGGTGGATGTGGTGGTGAGGGTGACCTTCCGCCAGTTGTATCTGGTGTGGAGGCTGCGCCCATACATCTCCAGAACCGACCTGGCCACTCTGATCCATGCCTTCATCACTTCAAGGCTGGGCTACTGTAACGCACTCTACATGGGGCTTCCCTTGACACTGGCCCGGAGGTTGAAGCTAGTGCAGAATGTGGTGACCCGTCTCTTGACAGGGACGGGCTGACGAGAGCACATAACACCAGTGCTCCGTGCACTGCACTGGCTGCCTGTAACATGCCGAGTCAGATTCAAGGTGTTGACTTTGATCTATAAGGCTCTGTACGGTCTTGGACCTGGATATCTCAGGGACTGCCTCACCTTCTGTGACTCAGGATGGCCCCTTTGGTCCATGTAAGGTGGGAGGCTACAATGGAGAGGGCATTCTCGGTGGCTAGGCCATGGTTATGGAACTCCCTCCCAAAGGAAGCACGGCTGGCCCCAAGTCTGTTGACCTTCTGTCAGGCCTGCAAGATATGGCTGTTCTCCCAGGCCTTCAGAGGTGGGGAGGGGAGGGTGGGTTAAATTTTTGTGAGGGAAGTTTTAAAAATGTGTTAAATACTTGGAATTTTAGATTTTACTGGGTTTTATATTGTTTAAGAGTGTTTTTACTTTTGTTGGAAGCCACCCCGAAATGCCATTGGCATAAGGGGGCAGCATATAAGTGTAATAAAATAAAATAAATAAATAAAATAAATTTCTCCTTTATCTTTAGGGAAGGAGGTAGACCTCAGCTGATGTAGATGGGAACAGTGGTTTAACTCAGTGGCAGCTGGTTAACCTTTAGGCTGGTGGGGCAGTGGGCTGGGCCACTTTGGGCAGGGGCACTTAAAATTTGACACATTACTATCGAATAGACAATGAATTAAAAAAACCACACTGAAGACATTTCTTCCCTTCTTCTCAGCAGACACTGAGCCTTGGGGATAGGTTGCAAGTTCGACATCTGGGTTTGGTATGCATCTAAACCAGAGACTCTTCTGAAGTCTTATCTGACAAAATTTGCTTTTTGGTCAGACATTATCTGGCTACAGGAGCAAGACATGCAGCTAAGCAGAAGGTAACTTGCTTAATCTTTCCTTCTGTCTGCTTCCCCACACAGGGAATACAATCATTTTAGAATGGTGGGGGTGGGAAGGAGGGGTTGAGAAGGATGGATTACTGCAAGAGAGAAAGGCAAGACAAGTTATTTTCTGCAAAGATGTGTGTCTTGCTCCTGCAGCCAGACGATTTTGGTTCAAAATGCAAAGATGTTCCTCAGATCCAGCTGCAGGAGAGTCCCTGAACAGATGCAAATGAAACCCATGGGCTGAATTTGCAAGCTCTCCTTAAGGCTTAAACCATTTTGCACTGCTAACAAGAAGAGGGGCAGAGATGCAGTGACAACGGTTCTGTGGAAATGTGATGACCGAACAATGCTGTTACTGGCCCACAGCATTTCCCCTCCTGCCTCCACTCCCAGACTCATTAAAGGCAGTTTACTGCTTACATTGATCTGACAAAGCAGCCCCTCTCCATCTTGCTGCTGGCTGGCAGAAGACACCTGCTCAGCCCAAAGGTTTCTGAGATAGCAAGAAAGAGCCCTCACAGAACCACAGCCCCTGACATAGGACTGCAACCAATTGGGCCATATATTACATTTTACCTGCTGGGTGGCTGCAGCAAAACCCAGAGTTCAAGTCCTACCCTTATCAGAAATGCAAACACATTAACAGTGTAATCCTGCCCAACAGGTGGGCAGGAGAATGCACACACCCCCTAGCAGTTAGAATAAATCCCATTCACTTGTATGGGACTTGGATTAAGATTCCCTAGCACATGAGCTGTCTCCCCTGAGAATTGCAGTCAAGGTGAAATGAAAACACAGGAAATGTATTTTTATACATAAAATTAAACGAGAAAAACAACCACCAAGAAATGTTTTAGACTAAGGTAGTGAAGCTTCATTTGATGGGTACCCCCAACGAGAAGTCTCCCTCTAACTTCTCCACAACATGAAGAAACCACTGCAGGAGTACAGCAAAGTATAAACGAAGAAATAGCAGTAAACTCCAGTAAAACAAAATCAATACACAACTTGTTAAGCAGAAAACTTTTTCACACACACACATCTTGCACTTTAAAACAGACTGAGAAAATAGTAGAGCCACAAAGCTTTTTTTTCTTTTAAAAAATTAATTCAAATCCCTAAATACTTTGTTTCATAGCAACCAGTAGACTCTATTTAATAAGTAGTGAGGAAAAAACGTTTACAAAACTACAAGGTTTTCTTCATCTAACATTAAAGATAGGGGGGGGGGTCAAAACTCAAAGTAATGTTTGCCCTTTATAATGGACCATACACTTTAGTGGCAAGAAAGATCTTACAGTTATCAAGTCTCAGAAAATAGCCTCACAGCCTCCTTTAAAAATCATTTATTAGCCCTGAATCTCTTGCAATTGAGATTCAAGAAACAAATTGCACTTCAAAAATACTAGCTTTGTAAGTATAATTTGAACACCCTCCTTATGCCCATGCACCCTCCACTGCAAGAGGCAAAGCAGTGTGCACATCAACACCATCCCTTCTCCTGTCTCTGCTCCAGACTCTAGCTCCCTTGCAAAAACTGCCCACAGACTCATTGTCTCACCTCTGAAACTGTGCTGCAGCAAAGAGTCCTGTGCCATACCTCCTCAGGGGAGCTTACACACTGGAAAGAAACAAGCAGCCTTCCTATCGGCAGCATGATGAGTCTGGGCTTCTCCCTGCTAATGACTGCCTAGAGCAAGCTCAGGCACAGACAAAGCAAGTTCCACCTGAAAGCCCTATTTTCTGCTGCTATTGGCTAGGCATGATATCAATTTCACCCCAAGGTTACTCTCATTGGCCATAGGACCCCAGTACAAGAAACTCCAGCTCCACCAGTAACCCCTAAACTGAACAGAGCATGTGCTGTTCGGGCAGCCAGTGTTTCGCCCTAGACATGCTCAGTGAAGCTCAAGGCTGATGCAGAATAGCTGCTGCTACACTGCTTCCAGCCTCTCCCTTACAGCTTCCTGTGATAGACTGAAGCAGACTGATGAATCTGCTTATGTGAATCTGTAGTCTAGTTCCTTGGGCCATTGCCTAATTTGAATCTGCTGTTGTGAATTGATTATTATGTTCTTCCTGGAACGCTTATGAAATACAGATTGCACTTGTAATGGAGTCAGTCTAGCATGTGTGCCTGTTTCTAAGCTGGAGTCGCCTACACTTCCCCGCAGCAGCTACAGCTTTAATGGTGCATAACCCATTTGGCCATATGGAGGAGCCTCCCCTTGTTTAATTGGAGACTTCACAATCTTATTGTGAACCTCAGCTATAAGATTAACGTTTTGTGAGGGAGGTACTCAGTCCTATTTGTTACTTTGAAAATGAAATATGGCATCATATTGTTGAAGGCAGTCCTAAAATCCATTAAAACATTCAGCGATACAAATGTTTTGTGGCAGGGGGGCTTTCTGCAACTAACATTCTGGGGAATTTAGCTCTTCCACCTGCCCACATAAACCTAAGGCAACCTGCTACGCCTCAGTTACCTACGGGTTAATCCAATTTAGTACTGGCCTCCTTACAGCCTTAGAGGTCTGCCTCCTTCAGCATCCACTCCTAACTGACAACCTTACTGGGCTTTACTTGATACTTTTCTAGGCCTGACCTCTCCCAGCTGAACACTGCTGCGTTCCCACCTGCAGCAGCAGTGGCAGCAGCGGGATGGGCGAAGGAAGACGCGGCAGCGTGGAGGAGCCGGCCGACAGGAAAAGAGCCGGTGCGAACGGGGATCTGCCACAGTTTCTCTCACGCATGTCAGGACGCAAAATCCTGCCCTGACATCCGCGAGAGAAGCCGTGGCAGATCCTCGTTCACACCCACTCTTTTCCCATCGGCCGGCTCCTACGCGCTGCCGTGTCTACCCTTGCCCCTCCCACTGCTGCCACTGCTGCCGCAGGTGGGAACACTGGCCCTTTAAGAACAAGATTGGTTCTTAAAGGGCCAGCATCTCTTAGGCAGTTTGTCCACTGTGCCCTGCCACATGTTTATAAAGCATAAAATAGCTGTAGTTGATTTTTTTTAATAGGTTGCCCAATCAAAAAGATATTACACAGAAGTTTTTATTTTTTTAGAATTGCAAATAGCTATCCATGTCTATAGGAAAGGCTATCACAAATGTTTTGTTTCACTCAAAGGTATTTGTAGTCTGTACTAAATCTGGATAGTAAATTACTCCTTACATCCTATCGACTAATTCTGACTAATATACCAGTTTTGTGTTACAGTACGTCCCCTGGGTTATTCTACATAGTAATAATAGCATGTGCTCTGTCTTGTACATATTAATTTTAAATTATGTTTACACATTGTATGGCTGTGAATCAATAGAGGCTTGACATTCCTATTCTAAATAGAAATAGTCAATCAATATGAGCTGATATTATTGATGGGGTCATTTGTGTCTGAGACACAAACTGTGAAGGTAATGAATATCGATGTTCAAGGAAGGGCCTGCTCTAATATCTTAGTCCAAAGCATGAAGGGTTCACTGAATGTGGAAAACAGTCTTCCATGGTGTAAGGCAGCTGCCAATATTTTTGTGTAATAAATTCCTCCCTAAGGTAAAGAACAAATTGCAAAATATTCAAACTCCAAAGTTCAAAGGAAGATATGAATATATTCATCTGTGCCCATTTCTTAAATGGACTGTGTAATACCTGTTGTTTTTTTAATCAAATGTATGGTTATAAGGAGGGAATTTGTGATAGAAGTTCATTGGAGTAGGAACTCAGAGCACATTACAGCTTGCCCTTCTCTGAAAACCCTACCCAACAATTGCATGACCCTTTGTTTTTCTAGGTTGTGATGAGAGTTAACTTCTCCTTATGCAGAGATCAGCATAAGATTCCCATCTGGAAGATTCTGTGCTGGGAGATTCGTCGGGACACGTAGTGTGGGCAAGCAACCTAAGAAATACACTTTGGTTTCTGGTTACTTCCTTGCCTGGGTAGTAATTTAGACAATCTCAGTAGTGGTATCAATTATTTCATCTGGTGTGAGCTTGTACGTTTGCCGGAGTTAGTGAATGCTCTCCTCCTGAGCAATGCAGGTAGCCCATGCAGAACATGAAGGTAGTGTCTTGCCACTAGCCAGGATCACAATCGTGGCAGCTGATAGGGGAGCCAAGAGTGAGCACTTGCCCCCTCCCTCCTCCAGACTTTGCTTAGCTCCACCTTTTGGAGTGCTATGATGTCATAACATGACATTCAAAAGGGGCAAGGATTTTTCATCCTGGTCTGGTTCATATCGTGATGGTGGTGCACAGCAGTCACATGTGTTCTTACCCAGTGAGGAAACAGGTCAGCATTGTTATGTGTGCTATTGCCAATAAGACTGCAATCATACTTAAAAAAATTAACCACAAGACGAAAAAGTGAATCTTTTACGCTCACAAACAATAGTGCTAATATGGTTGCATGCTGCCTGGTGGGGACATTAATCTTTCTGGAATATGGGGAGATTTAAAACAAGTATTTTTATTTTTATTTAGTGGGCTAGGGCCAGTATAACTATCAAAGCACTTTGGATCCTCTTCTACCCGAAGAGTTTATCTGGGAGGCAGAATTACAGCCTGGTTATATCTATAACAGCCAGAATTTCTGAATTAAGAGAAAAAAATATTGACTAGTTTTCCGTAATGTCCACCTGTGCTGTATCTGATGAGAGAATAACACAATAAACAAATACCTCATCAAATGAGTTGGAAATTTAAAAAACAACAACTAAAATAATTAAAATTACTATCTTCTTTTGTGCAGGTCTGTTTCCTTGCATTAGTTTGCCTCATTGTGTGCATAACACTCATTATACACAAGTCTGTACAATGTATCAAGTGAATTAAAAACTATGGGTGACATGAAACTTGTGTTTATTTGCCAGACTTCATTAATTTAGCAGTTACTGGTGTTTCATGGGTGCCATTTATCTTTATGCGTAGCAAAATTCAATGACTATCACAACTGAGTGCCATCAGGTCAGAGATGTTACTGACCCTATTCCAAATGCATTTCCCTATTTACCACAATCCAAATTAATTAGGTTGGGACAACTGGTTTCCACCTGAAACCAGATGCCACTACATTGAAACCTCTGGTCTTCCAATAAGCAACTCATGAAGCAAATTCATGAAGAGTTTGACATCTCCTGCCATTGGGTGAAATTCTTGCTCCTGTGAAGTCAATGGGAGTTTCATCATGGACTTTAATGGAGCCAGAATTTTACCCACTGACTTTAACAGAAGTGGAAGAGACCCCTTTTAGGAGATGCCCATTATAAGGTTTCTAGCAATTACATTGATCCTATAGGGGTGGACAAAGATA
Organism: Sphenodon punctatus; assembly: GCA_003113815.1. Lineage (NCBI taxonomy): Eukaryota > Metazoa > Chordata > Lepidosauria > Sphenodontia > Sphenodontidae > Sphenodon > Sphenodon punctatus. Next base: position 4,073,999 of record QEPC01001916.1, on the reverse strand, counting down.
AAACAAATGCACACCCCTACATTTGGTTATACATTAATTTGAGACAAAAAATAATTTGGCTACCTCCATTCTCACTTGGTTTCCTTCTCCCATTAACGTCTCATTCTTGATATTCTGTATAGTTTTATAATCCTTTACTTTGCCTTCACGTCTCTTGCAATCATCTTTTAATTTTCTGTAGTTGTCATGTAACAAGTCTTTTAAATTTCAATTACTATCACTTTTTCTCCCTCCTCCTGAGCTGGCGATCTATCTGCTATTCCTATAATGATTTTGCTTAGGGCTGTACATTCGGGTTGTGATAAAACTAGGGCTGAAATAAAACAAATTTTAGCTTCTTGCAAGAAACACCAACAATCCGAGAACTGGGATGGAGACTGATACAAGTTCCTGGTATTTCTCAGTGTAATACATAAATAAATATCGCTGTGCATGGGCCACCGGGCCGTTATGTGCGTGTGCAGCTGTTTCCCAGAATGGTAGCAGCAGCATCACATATGCATTGTTGCAATCTATGCATGCACAGCCCTTTTGAAAAATGGTCGTCACACATGTGTAGACCGGCTGCCCTTTTCCAAAATGGTGGTGAATGATGCTGCTGTCACCATTTTGGAAAAGCACTGCACATGCACAGAATGGTCTGGCGGCCATTTGTGCATGTGCAGTGATTTTTATTTTATTTTCATTCCCATCAAGAATTAAGCCAAGATGCTGTTGAAAACTGGCACTCTTAAGGAGACCGAAAAATCACCAAAAATCAACTTTTAGCCCTAGATAAAACACAAATCCATGGAAAAAGGTCTTTTTTAGGTTCCATATTTGAAATACAAATACTAGGGCAGTATATTTGGGTTCTGAGTGAACCCCCAAATTACCTGGAAAATGTGGTATCCAACATCTTGAAATGGCTCCCCAAAACTGCAGCACATATCTAGTTTGGAGGAGGGTTGCTCTCTGACTCTCTCAGCTGCCTCTTAGCTGCCTACATGGTGAGTTCTTCCCACCTGCAGGGACTGCTGCTGTTTCAGAACTGCAGTCTCCAGCACTGCAGGCAACCCCAGCTCAGTGGACACTAGCTAAGTCAGGGTGAAATGGTGAATCCCAAAACCAGCGGCCCCTGCCCCAACAAGTGACACCCATGAGCCAGCCGCATGTTCCATTCCCCAAGCCAACAACCTCCCATGAACCTAGTCCCATGCCTCATTCTCCTTTCCTCAAAGCAGTGGTCCCTTCCCTAAGCCAGAGAACCCCTCTAAGCCAGATCCATGTCCCATTTCTACCTCCCCAACAACCTCCACACCAAGCCAGCTTTATTCTCCATCCTCCCCCAAATCAGTGTACCCCTTTAAAAATTGGTATCAGACTTAGCAGCAGTTTTAATTATATTTTTCTTTCCTTTCCTTATAGGCCTGTCAAACTGGCAAGGTCTCACAGCATTTCTGCACCAAAATAAGCCAATTTCAGGGACCCATGTTCATTGTATTTTTTACACTGGTGGCAATGGGGAAATTGCAGCAAACATGGGCAATGGTACAAATACAAAAACAAACACAAATATTGATACAAATACAAATATTTTACCTGGAGCACATCCCTAATTTTGCTGCTAATACCACTTCTACTTTCCAGCCATAATTCTGTTTCTTCTCCCTCAGTTTCTTTCATGTTGTTAACCATGCCTTTCCCCCAGTTTTTCTGTGTCGCTATTTGTCTTCCCAGCTTCTCTCTTAAATTGCATATGTCCCTTGGTGCTTAATTACTTTTTTATTCTTGTACTCTTCTCTGCATAATGTTCCACATTAGGATGTAGCTTGATCTCGATTTTCTCACAATTCTCAGAGAATCACGGTTCTTGACTCATTTTTAGCGAGAATATCCCCAGTTCTCATTCTTGACAGTGTCAGTGGAAATTTTTTCTCGATTTACCATTTGACAGGATTTACTGTGTACCTTATACCGATTTACAGTGTACCTCTTACCTTGTACTCTATTTGTCCTGGGAATGCAAATGGGCAAAATGGCAGCCCTTTTCCAAAATGGTGGTGACACTGCCAGCACCATCTTGGAAGTGGGCTGTGCAGAACAACTGCAAAGGCCATTTTGTGCATGCACATTACCAGGACAAACGCAGTACATGGTAAGCAGTATGTGGTAAATCGATATACAGTGCGTGGTAAATTGTGGTAAACAGTAAATGGCAAATGATAAACATTTCTGAGATTCTCGCCAAGATCTCAAACCATTACTAAAAATGTGTCAGGTTCTCAGTAACTGTTCTCGATTACTGCAAGATTCTTGCAAGAATGAAAACCCATTCAAACTTCAGCCGTAGTTTCATGCATGTAGCTTAGTTGCAATTTCCTGTACTCCTTTCTAGATCCTGCTTTCTTAATGGCATTTCCTCTATTAGCACATAAATGTTTCAGGATTTGCTTTGCAGAATTCTTTTGTATATTTGCTGTGCTAGCAGTCTCTCTCGCTCTGTGTCATGGGTCATACCCAGAAGATAAAGAATAAAGTGTAAAGAATTATAAAATCGAGTTTGTGTGTGTCTGTACTGGAGTACTGTCTGTAAATCTGTCTAATTGCTGATATATTATTTTTTATTCATTTTATAAATTTGTATCCTGCCCCTCCTGCCACAGGCATCCCAGGGCGGCTAACAGCAATAATAAATATAAAATATAGTGACAGTTAAAATATATCCTCTCATGGGACAACAATAATAAAACATAAAAAACATAGACTCCCCCAACCCATCACTCCTCTCCCTCACTAAACACCTGATGGAACAGCTGGGTCTTACAATTCCTGAAAAAGGTCAGGAGGTCCGGGGCCAGATGAGCCCCCACCAGGAGGAAGTTCCAAAGGTGTGGCACGGCCACTGAGAATGCCCTATCCTGCGTGCCCCCCCAGGAAACACGAGGGACCTCTGATACGGTGCCTCCGGATGACTGCAGGGGCTGGTCCAGAATCTGGGGGGTGAGGCAATCTCACAAGTAGGCAGGGCCCAGGGCATATAGGGCTTTATAGGTCAAAACCAACACTTTGAATCAGGCCCAAAAGACTATTAGCAGCCAGTGCAGAGACTGGAGCACTGGTGTAACGTGCTCCCGGC
>QEPC01001916.1:4037961-4063445 GCA_003113815.1 Sphenodon punctatus | reverse complement strand
GCCTTGTCTAATAAGCCTCAGAACATGGTGTGTCTTGGGTTCTGACAAACTCTAGACATCCTGAATGTGGTCTGTGGCAGGGTGGATCATTGGCCCTTTAAGATTCTGACCCCAGACCTAGCTGGGTCAACTGAGGGACCACACCTGAGCTGGCTGAGGCTTTAAAAGTCTGCAGGCGCAAAGGAAGAGGTGGAGAAAAGATAGGCATGGCTCTGGAGCAGAGGCCTACCTGGAAAGAATCCTGCATAGGGAGGCCTTTAAAAGGGGGGCTTATGAAAAATACATGCTTCAGGGCTTCTTTGGTGCCTGTGCAGCCCTGCACTGTGTATTTTTCATAAGCATCCTCTTTTAAAGGTAAGGTAGGGCCACCTTAACTCTGCACCAGCAGCAGCTGGAACCCTTCCTGGAAGCAGGGAACTAGGCTGAGGAGAAAGTTCTAGGAACCTAGGACCCCCCTGGCTGCCTCACAGGACTGCACAGGAGAGACAGAAAGTTAAAGGATCCAGGTGGGAATGTTCTTTACTTATTATTATTATTATTTTATTATAAGCTTTTATATAGCGCCAGCGATGTACCTGGCACTTTACAGAGAATAAGCCCCTGCCCGAGAGCTTACAGTCTAAAGGTACAGAGCCCAGGTGGGCTAAGTTTATGTTTGGGGTGGCAACCCCTGGAGACCCACCCAAGTGGGAGAATCCCATAACTGGTGGACTGGGATTACTATAGGGGTGATGAAGGCCAAACTGAAAAGCACCTCAGAGTTGCCTGCCTGGGTCTGATCCAGGATGATGACCCTTAAATTCCAAATCCTGACCACGTATACAAAAGTTGTTGAAACTTCTATGCCAGATGTTAAGATTTCACTGAATGTACCCAGGTAGCTGGTGCAATTATACAATAATCTCATAGCATTTTGGATAGGTCCTCCACTGATGTCTGTGCTGATTTATACCATCCAAGAATGAAGCTCTTCTCCCCCACCGCTTTAGGGAATAAAGGCTGCAATCCTAAACGCTCCTCGTATGCAGATCATGCATGCATCCACACTGGTCACATGTGGCACAAAACAGGGATGCGTGTGAGGCATGGGATGGAACGGCTCCACCATACAACCAGGGTTTCCAGAGAAATGTTATGGTCATTCTGCATCATGGTACTGACACAGGTACCCCATAAAAGTGCAGCCCACTGGATATTGTACTCATAAATATTCAGACCAAGACAGAATAGGAATAATAAAAAATGTCTATGTGCGGGGCATGCGTGTGACAAGAGGAATCAGCCATAAAACAGAAATCTAATTAGTGAGATTTTTCACATTTCTGGCTGAATAGGATACTCTCCAGGGAAGGGCAGGCCAAATCATAGCAGAGAGAGGACAAATCAATACTGATCAATTCCTATTCATTCCCGAGGCCATTGTGCACTAGGGAAGGCAGCCAGAGTTACCTGAGTGTCACCACCTGGGCTACCTGGTATTACTGGGCTCATAATCCTAAGTGTGACAGAGGGACCGGAGCTTAATTCCCTAAGTGAACCAATTAACATGAACCAGGGTGACCTAAGGAAGATGAAAAAACAAAGCTAAATTTCCTTGTGATATGTGGTTAATATAATAATATTCATGTCATGTGTGATTTATGAATTAGTTATCACTTGAGTGTATGAGAAAAGAATCCCAACTCCGAGCACTAGATGCAGGGCACAAAATTAGCAAAGGGAATCAGTTCCATAAGTACCACAAGAGACCACACTGTTGAAAATCTGGCCTCTGAAATAGGTCATGATAAAGTTTACTATGAGATATGAATAAAGTTAAGAGTGCCTGGAACGGATAGCATTGTTAACATAAAGCATTCTTAGTTAATAAAGCAAACCCCAAGCCCAGGTTCTCTGCTACACGCCATTGCCACAGAACACAGCAGAGGGGAAAGCGTCCTCAAAGGAGCCAGTTACGGGTGCTTGATTTTCTGCCTAGCTCTTTACTGGCTCCATCAAAGTTTACATCAGCCTAAGAGCTGTTTCACACTGTACCAGCTAGTAATAGGTCTCAGAGGGACACACATCCGCTAAGAAGGGCTAGAGCACACAGGTTAGTGTTTAGTCAGACCTTTCCCAGCCCATCTGTTGGCTGGGGCTGCAAAGTAGTTTAGGAAACAACGCTGTAATACATTAATTACAGAAGCAAGTACACTTAAGCCATCAGGGCCATATTTTCTACCCAAAATATCAAAGCTGCACAAAGTTTACACTTGCCTGTTCAACACTGCAATTGTATACACAACACATGCTTGACACTAGTCTCATCTGTGTGCACGGGTGTGCATTTTGCACTCAAGGGTGTGTGGCATGTGATTGCCAAGGCCTGGATCATGTCTAAGTTGCAGGCACATTTTAACAGCAGTTATCTGAACATTAACACATGGAGATACAAATTCCCCTTTTCTGTAGCAAACCAGATCTGGTCAAACACCCCACACATTTCTTAGTCACATTTTTTGATGTGAAGAAATAGTAGAAGGATTTTTTGCATCCATAATTTTGCACATAGTATAGGCTCACAATAGTTTCAGACCCAGCCCTTGCTGTGTATACATTTTTCTTGCATATTGAGAGGAAAACCTGCAGTCTCTTGCCCCCTGCAGTTTTCAGAAAGCACTATGTAAATCATACTTTCTTGTCAGATAACAGCCTTGTGTTGCATATCATCTGTGTTCATGATTTTTCCCTACATTCAGGAATATAGTTCCCAGTCATTTGGCTGAATTTGCTTACCATTTCATGTGAGCTTCACCATGGTTTCATCTGACAAGTACCTTGATTAGTATGTACCAACTGTGATCAAACTAGTACGAAAGGGTTATCACAGTAATACAGAGGTTATTACACGTCCGAAAAATTGCCTTACTGTAGTGTTTGCCTAGAAAGCCCTGATTTTTGCTATGAATTTTCTCAAAGCTACTACTACTAATCATTTTTATAGTGCTACTAGGCTCAGTCCTTTACAATTACAGATTTTCTGAAGACAGGTCCATGCCCAATGGGCTTACAATCTTAGGCCCTTTTTACATGACACGCCCATCCATGAACACCCGGAAATCGAAGCGGCAACGCTTAGCATGGCCTGTGGCTCGGCAATGGGCCCGAGTAACAGCCTGGGCTAAAAACTGCCAGGCTGGGGAACAGCCCTGATCCTGCCCGGGGTAATATCTGGTGGGTGGGATCAGATATGATGGTACTGCGGGTGGCCACATGGGTCAAAGTGCGGCCACCCATGGTACCGTCGTGTCTAAAAATACCTAATGTAGCAGCAGTGAAGACTTGGCTTCCACACATGGTCGTGTTGTCCCCTCCCCCATATGGAACCAGACACAACTGCTGCTGGAATTTCCTCCCCCCACACCCCCTGGCATGAGGGGCCTGCTGGAAGGAGCTGTGCCCTTCCCCCTCATACCAAGTCTGTGTGTAAGAGAATGCCAGTGTGTACAACCAGGTGTCCTGTCTCAACTTGGTGGTTTCACTTGACATTGTACTGATGTGTGTTGGTTTTGTTTGGGTTTTGTTTTTTTTTTTTTTAAAAAAAACACCAAACAAGCAAAAAAGCCCAACCCCAACAATTTATATGGCACTTTGTTTGTAAGCAAGCGCCAAATGCTAAAGGGAGGGGGACACCATGGGGTCCACCATATTTTGCTTTTACCCTGGGTCCCATAAATTCTAAGGCCAGCCCTCAAAATGCCTTAGGAAAAGGAAAAACACAACAACTTCCATGACAAACATGGGACGAAGGTGTTTGTACTGGGAAACCAAAGGGGAGAGTGAAAATGAGTAACCAATAAAACATGAAATTTGAGTAGAGATGTGCACTAGAGGAAATTAAAGGAAGGCCTTAGTAGAAAAGCTTCATAATAGCATGAAGAGAAAAGGAGTTCTGGAAATCAGAACATTAATTGGGCCCAAACTGCACCAACCAAAGACAACAAAAACTTTTGGTATTGAGCTGGACCAGAATTGGGAAGTAGTGCAGGAACACTTGCAATGTAGCACCAGTGACTGCTTAAGTGTTCAGTCTGCATGCTGAGCTCCACTGTACATGGATCCAGTCTATGGAGAGATATTCAGCTGTAGAAACACACACACCTGCATTGCTGAACTCAGTTGTGCTTGGTTTCCTTGTCAATAAACATCTTTGGCATCATTTTTCATCATGTGCCACAGGAGGTCTTACATAAAAGTAAGCTACCAGCTGGCCTGAGGCCAGCAAATTATTTATTTTCACATTTTTACCCTGCCCTGCTCCATATTAATATAAAGTACAATTAAACACATTAAAATCTCTTAAAACCCTAACCACACACTCTCCCCATCTACCACCCATCAATCCTCATCCTCAAGTCCTTCTGCCCAATCCCACCCAATCCTATTCCTTTTTTTAAAAAAAATAATTTTTTAAAATTATTTTTCAAAGTTTAACAATAACCAATAACTCTTCTACTTATCTTAACACTCTCAATCTCTAAGGAACCTGAGTTACAGCTTCAGTCCCTATTTAAGTAACTTATCAATAATTTTCATATTTTATTTAAACATAGTGAAAATTGTCTCACGCAACTCAACTTCGGTTTGGAGCAATTCCCATATATAATTCCACACTGTATAAAATCCTTCCAAGTCCAAATGCAGTTCTGCTTGTATCCTCTCCATGGTAAGTGTCCACCAAACTCTCTGTTTCCATTGCTTAATTGAAGGTTTTCTTGTGGATTTCCAGGTTCTAACTCTTGTATATATCGTTGCCAGTCTAATTTGTTGACATGCCATTTCCCTTTCCTTTCTGATTTGCAGATCTGTTTGAATTCCTATTAAAGCGAACTTTGGTGTAAATGGGATGTCCTGCTGTGCTATCTGTTTTAGGTAAGGCCAGACTTGTATCCAAAAGTCCTTTATGTGTGGGCATTCCCATCAGCAGTGCATCCATGTTCCGACTTCTTTACATTCTTGCCAGCACTGCTGTGGGTATTGCTCATTCATTTTCTGTAACCGTTGTGGCGTATAATATTATTTGCGGTTCTAATACCGACAATGATCGTGAAGACTTATGCATTATTTGCCACATTATTATTTAGTTCTTTTTTTTCTATTTTTTCCTGTAGGTCTTCTTCCCAGGTTGCCACATAGCCCGCATCAGGTAAGTTATATATTACTCTATATATCTTGGACAGCACGTGTAGCTGAGAGGGGTCTCTATATAAGATTTTTTCTAATTCATGAGCTGTTCGTAGGTAGTGTGTTTTGTCTTGTTTTAAAGTGTATTTGTTTCTGATTTTTGCATATATCATAAAATCAATCTTGTGGTCAATTTTTTGGTTTATGGTATCTAAAGTTAAAAACTCTTGTCCCACAAATAGATGTGTAGCCCATTTTAGTCCTTTTTTTCCCCATATTTTTTTAGTGTTGTGGGGATCCCTGCTATTTTTGTCCACTTGCCAAATATAGGTGTAAAAGGTGATCAGTTAAGAGTTCTGCTTTTTTAAAGCATGCTTCCCAAATTTGTAGCGTAGTGTCAACAAATGGATGTTCCCTTCCTCTTGGAGTCTGCACCTGCTGTCCATCAGTTAATATACCCACAAATGTATTAATTTCATAATATTCTTTTTCAATTATTAACCAGTCTGTATGTATCTCATTTTGGTACCATATTTTTATTCCTCTAAGGGCCGAGGCCCAATGATACATTTTTATATCTGGCATATTTTGGCCTCCTTTATCCTTTCTTGTGTATAGTATTGATCTCCTGACTCGTAGTTTTTTTCTTTGCCATATTATTCTTGCAATGTTCTTGTTTATTGTGTCATAATATTCTTTAGGGATTCTAATCGGTAGAGCAAATGATGTAGAGAGTAATTTTAGTAGTAGGGCCATTTTTACTAAGTTTATTCTACCTAGCCATGATAGTTGTAATTTTTTCCACTCCTCCTCTTTCCTTTTAACTTCTTCTAGTAAAGGAGCAAAGTTTAATTTATATAGGTTTTTCCATTTTTGGGGATGTTTATTCCCAGATATTTGATGTGACTGTCTTGTATCGTAAAAGGTGTTGCTTTCTCTTTTTCAATTGCATTTAGTTTTTCTTCATGGAAGAGTAACATTTGGGATTTATCTATATTCACTCTATACCCTGACACCCCACCAAATTGCGTAATAGTCTCTATTAATTTTGGAATGGATGTAGGGAGATCTGTTAGACTGAGCATCATGTCATCTGCATACATTGCAGCTTTGAATTCCTTTTGCTGAATCTGTATTCCTTTAATCTGTTGCTGTGATCTTATAGCAATGGCAAGAGGTTCAATGGCTATATTAAATAAAAGTGGAGATAGGGGACATCCCTGCCGAGTACCTCTAGTCAATTTGAACTCAGGTGTTGTTTTTCCATCTAGAATTAATTTGGCTTTGGGTTTCTTGTATATTATCTTAACCCACTCAAGGAAGTTTCCTTCCATGCCCATTCTTTTCATCGTTTCTAACAAAAAATTGTGTTCCACAAAATCAAAGGCCTTCTCCGCATCTAGCGAGATAATGGCCGCTGGCGTGTTGTTTGACTTTATATGTGTTATGAGGTCAATAACTTTCCTTATGTTGTCAATGCCAAGTCTGCCTGGCATAAAGCCTGTTTGATCTTTTTCTATTACTTCAGGTATAATTAACTTTAGTCTTTCTGCCAAGATTTTTGTGAATATTTTTGCGTCTGTGTTAATCAATGAGATTGGTCTGTACCCACCGCATAGTTCCTTATTTTTTCCTTCTTTTGGGCACAGCATAATATTGGCCTCGTAGAATGTATCTGGCGTTGTTTGTTGTCTAATTGTTTCGTTATATACTCTTTTTAATATTGGGGTTAAGTTTTTTGCAAATGTTTTGTAAAATTCGCACGGGTATCCATCTGGTCCAGCGGCTTTATTGTGGGGTAGGTTTTTAATGGCATCATTGATTTCTTTTTCTTCTATATCTCTGTTTAAGAACTCTTTTTGGGCCTGGTTAATTTTAGGTATCTTGATCTTGTCTAGGAATTCGTTTATATTCTTTTGTGGGGGCTCTGTGGTTTTATATATTTTATTATAAAACTCAAGAAAGCATTGCTCTTTCTCTTTACCTTTAAGCATTTCTGCTTCTGGATTCTGTCTTATATATGGAATGTCTAACTTTTGTCTCTTTTTTTTAATCATCCATGCCAGGACCCTGTCGGCTTTGTTTGCTTTTTCAAAGTAGTATGCTTTGGCATATCTAAGTTTATTAATTGTAGCTTCTGTCTCTAGTAAATTTATCTGTGTTTTCATCTCAGTTATTTTTTCTGCATTTATTGCAGGTTGTTTTGCTAATTGTTTTATCTGCAGGTAAAGGTGATTAATTTGTGTTCCCTTTTCCTTTCTTAGGAGTGCGCCCAGTGAAATAAACTGTCCCCTCAGGACTGCTTTTGCTGCATCCCATATAGTCATTATAGACATCCCTGGCTGGTCATTATTCTGCATATATTCCTGTATGCCTTCTTGTATTTTTTCCTGAATCCATTTGTTATTTAAATAAAAAAAATTGAGTTTCCAATTCTGTGTGGTTTCTTTTTTGTTGAGTTTTGTATTTATTTCTACAACTATTGCGTTATGATCTGATAGGGGTATAAGCTGTATATATGCTCTCTCACAAATGGGCAATAGTTCTTGATTAACTAGTATGTGATCTATCTTTGATGATGTTTTATGGGGATTTGAATAAAACGTGAACCCCTGCTCTTGTGGATGGAATACTCGCCAAATTTCTCTCCATTGGTTATCTTCAATTACTTTTTTTATTTTCTCTTGTTGCTTATTCAGGGGTGCTTTAGTAGACAGATCCATAGAAGTTAATGGGGAATTAAAATCTCCACATATGATGGCTCTTCCTTCTATTTTTTCTGTAATCTCTGGAATCAGTTTTGTTAGGAATGCTCTGGTGTTATTATTGGGAGCATACACTGATGCCATAGTATAATTGTCCTGTCCTATCAGACCTTTGATTATCAGTACTCGGCCTTGATCGTCTTTATTTATTTCTTTAATTTGCATATTCAAGGATTTAGATATGCCTATTAAGACTCCTGCCTTTTTTTCCCCTCCATTTGCAAAGTATATTTTATATTCTTTATTACTAAATCTATAATTGTCTTGTATAATCAAATGCGTTTCTTGTATCATAAATATGTGTGGCTGTGTTTTTTTTATGAGTTGCCATACCCTTTTACGTTTTATTGGGTTGTTAAGCCCACAAACGTTAAAAGAAATTACTTTAAGCTTATCCATTTGCATAGTATTTGTTTTCTTTTCTTTTCTGCTTTACCTTCTCAATTCCTCTATAATATATCCAGTGTGGATTTTTCCCTTTTCTTTCAGTTCTGTTTAGTTTCACTCTATTCTTTTTTTCATTTCTGTTCACTATGTTTTTGTTGGTCTTATAGTTATTGTCTATTCTATTCCCCTTATTTCCCTCCCCCCTCCCTCCATATCCTTTTTCTAACACCATCTCTCTGTCCCCTTTATTCCCCCCTCTAAATAAACAAAAAATAAACAGTTCCCCCCTTCAATTTCAAACTTTAAACAATCCCTTTAACAGTTTCTTCTCCAAAGGGCCCCCTTAAACTGGAGTAACGTGTGATGTAGGCTCCCCACTCCCTCCCAACCCCATTTTAACATTTTCCTTATTCTTATAGCTCTTAGTATTTTTTATTTATTTATTTATATAGTCACCAAATATTATTTAGTCCAGTGTCTTACTTCTCAATTATTTTCTTTAAAGTTTTTGTCTATAAATCTCTGCAAGTCTTCTTGCTGTGTGAAGTATCTTCTATCTTTGTAGATGAATGAGAACTTTGCAGGGAAAAAAACTTGTGCTTTTATTCCCATTTTTTGGAAGATATCTAGATATTTTCTCCAAGCTTTCCTTTTCTGTACTGTCTCAAAAGCAAGATCTGGGAAGATTGTTATCTTATGTCCTTGGAAGTTCAAATCTTTAGGGTTTCTAGCTGCTCTCAATATGTTTTCTTTAGCTTGAAATCTAAGAAATTTTACAATCAGTGCTCTTGGGGGATCCTGGTCTTTAGGTTTGGGGTAAAGGGACCTGTGTGCTCTTTCTAGCTCCAGCTGGTGTAGTTCCTGTTTTTCAGGAAATATTTCTTGCATAACTCGCTGCACTAGTCACCCACTCCCACTGCTTCTGATCCTTCAGGTACCCCCATGATTCTTAAATTATTTCTCCTGGAGCGGTTTTCCAGATCCTCCAGTTTATCATGTAATGTCTTTACTTCAGCTTCTGTGCGAGTCATCCTTTGTTCGTTGTTGTTCTCCCTGTCTTCCTGCTCGCTTACTCTGGTTTCCACCTCCTCAATTCTCTTTGTTATTCCTTCCATCTGTGATTTTAGCTCCCCCAGGCCAGCCTTAATTGCTGTTATCCCCTCTTTGTTTATCCCCAAGTCTTCTTTGATTGCTTTAAATAGTTCTATTACCTGATGTGTTGTGACCGGGTCCCCTGTATTGTCTTGCGTATCTGATGCCATTTTGTTAATGAGGGCCTCTCCCCTTTGTGCGCTCTGCCATGGGAGCCCGGATTTTTCAGTTATGCTTTCTGGTTTGTTTTTTTTGTTTTGGTTCATTCCCTTTTCTTTTGTGACTTTTTTCTTACTTTTGTTGAGGCATTTACAGTTTTTCCCCTTCTTTTTACTTTGGGTCGGGAGGGAGCTCAGCCACGCACGTCTGCTCACTCATGCATGCCCAGACGATCCCCCTCCCAATCCTATTCCTGTCTGCCAAACACCTGGCCAAACAAAAGGTCTTGCATCTCCAGCAGATGAACAGGATCAGGCTTAGACAGACCTCCAAGGGGAGGAGTTCCACAATTGTAGGGCAGCAATCAAGAACACCCCCCTGTGCGCCCTCGTTGTAACAACTTCACAGGCAGTTGGCACTCGCAAGAGGTTGTCCCCAGATGACCTTCAAGGCCATGATGGAACATAGGGGACGAGGTGCTCTTTCAGATAACAGGGGCCCAAGTTGTTTAGGGTCTTATAGGTTAAAACCAGCATAAAACAGTAAGTGATGGACATCATCTGAGGTAGACAAGAAGATGTAGGGTCAAATGAACTCAGACACTTGGAACATGTTGGCCTGTGACTGGATGATGGAGACAGGTATCACATATAGTGCCATGTTTTGCTGAGAAAAGTTCAACAGACTTATTATTCACTATAAGATGGTCCAGACCATAAATAGAATGTCTAAATCAGGGCAGAAACACACTTGTTCCATGCTGTGAGGTGCTCATCACTCAGAACACACCACTGCTCAGTTTGGAATCACTTAGCTGTACAGTATTGGGAAGTACACCAGCGATGTGAGCTTGGCAAATTGGAACTGTGAGAATATGGACAGGGAACCAAGGTTATTATTATTAGTAAGCATTTATTTAGTGCCAGCAATGTACCTGGCATTTTACAAAGGTTGTGTAGGAAGAGTATGAAGCAGACCAAAGAGGACAGTGTAGCAGACTCTACTCTTATAATTGCTGTCCACATTTTCATTCTGAAAAGCTGACAACAGATGGTCTTGGCAAATAAATCTCCTCTTCCATGGAACTGCAGTCTCCTTCCCCAAACAAGATTTGTTTGTTTGCATAAAGCCTTCTCTATGGTGTAATTTACTCTTTATATTGACCTAGCTTATTTGCACATGGCTAATTTACATGTTATTTGCTCACTGGTCCCACACTAAAAAGAAAGTACCAAACTGTGTCTAAGACAATGGGTACTTACTAGTTGCATGCATAACCGTCATGCTGCCCGGGGTGGGAACGGCTACACACACACACACACACTGCTGGGGCAGCTCAGGCTGCGAGAGCAGACATCCCTGAGGCCTGCCCCAGCAGGGGAGGGGATGGGGAGTGCTGCACGGCTGCTGATTCCACCCTGCACTGCAGCTGGTGCCTCCTCCCACCCCCATGACAGGCAGCCATGACTGCCAATAACAGGCAACCATGGCTAGCTGCCATGGCAATCCCCAATGCAGGGACAGGAAGAGATGTTCCCATCCAGTTCTGTCCGCTCTGGCCCAGCTGGGCATCTGCCGGCCCGGCACTGCGGGCCTGCTTCATTACAGGCCCACGTTTCTGCCCTGGCCCCTACCCCTGCTGAGGTTTGCATCGGGCCCACATCTGGAGGGCCTGAAATAAATGTACTACCAGGATGCTGGCCCAGCCAGGCCAAAGCTCGAGCTACTGGGCCAGCGTCATGTTTGTTAACACTCAATTTATCTACTATTGAGTGTTTAGTTTTGGTGCCAATGAGATTTAGAGGGGTCTTTATTTCTAGTTCACATATTATAAAAGTGCTGTAGTACACCAGTAAGGAGGGGACTGGTCACAGGTGCCCAGGAAATGGGGTGGGTGTACACAAAGCCATCTACACGTCCTTCCTCTGCAAGGGATGCATATTTTCAAATTGAAAAAAATTGAGAACTCTGGTATAGACTGTGGCAGAGAAGCCCCTTTGTGCGGTTAGGGATGTTAGTAGTATTCAGAAACCGAGTGAAACACCAGCTCACTGTAATGTATGGGTGGGAGTATGCAACAAAATGCTAATATTACTGCTCTCCTAATGTCATCTCTCTCTCTTGAACCTAGATATCACCCATCCCATCTCACCCGCTTATCAGCTAGCTGACTTCATTTCCTCAGTGCACTCCATCCTGCCAAGGCACCCCAGCCCAGCTGGTTTCAGCCTGAGACTCAAGAATAATAAGATGCTCAGGAGGAAGGAGGAAAACACATTCCTCATTAATGTGGGTCAGAAAAAAAAAATCCTGTAGAAGTTGCTTTGGTACATCAGTCACCTTGAAAAGTTTATCACTCAAACGCAAAGAAATTAACTGTGCATTCTGATAATTAATTTCTTTTTTCTTGCAGTTACATCAGTTAGCCTATACCACAGATAAAGATTAAAAGGCATTTGTCAGGATTTTGCCTTCAGCAGCAGTAAGTGCAGTACGTTTAAAACATCAGATCTTGTATATCTACTGCAGTTCATTTTTTCCCTCAGAGCACTATGAAGAAATGCAAAAGAGCCTACCATAAAACCTCTAGCAAAGAAAAGAAAGCCAGAAGTTTAAGGGGCAGCACTTCTAATGTACATTTTATGCTGCTAAGAAGATCCACAGTACTGTGACCAAAATCACATTAAATGGAACCGTTTCTATTTAAATCCTCCCATGACATGTTTCTGATATTACCCTACAAGAGAGGCAGATAACTGTCAGGCTTAGAGTGTGCGCCTCTTCTTTTCTTCCTTGAGTGGCTCGGAAGTTTCAGACTGTCATTTTCAGTTCAGACACTCAGGTTCTGTGGTAAACTTTCAGGCTGACTGAGACAGGGTGTCTAATTGTAGCTGAAACTCCAACTAGTATGTCTTACCTGGGCAGCTAGAAAATGGATACTGAATTCTACGGTCAGAGAAAGCAGGCCTGTCAGCCTTAAGGAGAAGCCAGATTCATAAAGTGACTTGCGGCTGGAGTGGCCAAAGGCTGGGGGAAAGCCTGGCATGGTGTATTATGAAGTCGCCTGAGAGACAAACCTGTCAAATTGACTTTGCTACATACTCTTCACTGGTTGACCCCCAGAATACCATTGTTGGCAGGTGCATAGCTTGTCCTGAGCTAGAGGAAAGGTTGTCAGCAACGCTGACCTGACCTACAGCGAGTGACTGGAAAGGATTCAAATGAGAAGCTGTTGGTAGCCAAGCCACTGATACAATTTCCTTCCCTGTGGACTTTTGAGATTTGTTATAATTTTACATTTCAGAAACAATAGCTTCATGAAAGCCAGCACTACCACATAGTGTAGATGCTACTTATTTTCTATGCAATTATTGTGCCTGGTTCACTGTTCTAGGGGTATTTTATTGCTTAACACCACTGGCTTGAGCCCTCACTCAGAAACCTGGCAACATAACTTTACTGAGTGTCTTTGATAGGCAAATATTTCACCACTTGCAAGCACATTGGTTAGGATTCTAAATAAAGGTGTTTTATTGGAATAAAGGAATGTTGAAGGCCCACAACACTATTACCAAGAGTGGACTTGGATCACAGACACCCTGTCCTCAAAGCAATAGTCTAAACACCTACAGTTCTACCTCTTAACATGTCCTCCGATCACCCTCCCACAAGTCCCATAGCTCCACACCCATTTTCTTGCCAACAGGGGTCCTCGGGGAACAGGTTGATTCAGTGAGTCCTGAAGGTCAATGCTAGGTTCTGGGGGTTTTCTTGTTTTCAGCCTGTTGCCTGAACTATCCTCAAGAGTTTCTCTCTGATCGCTGCTCCTAGAGCAAGGCAGAGGTCTTCTCTGTAGGGCTGGTTCCTGTAACTCCCACACTAAGCACTGGTTCTCTGGGGCTCCTCACTGCTGCTGCTTCTCTCCTCAAGAGCCATAGGTAACCACCTCTTGTCCCAGTAAATGATTTCAGCAGGGAATAGGTTAAGGGCAACTCACTAGCCCCTGGAATTTCTATGATGGGTGCTGGTCTTTGCTGGGGGCATTCACAGTTGCTACTGAAGCTTCTTGCTATTATCTGTTGAAGGTCCTAAATACTCCAAGTACAACACAGAGGAAAGTGGAACAGTTTTTTGTTTCCACTAAGCAAGTAAATCTCATGGTGAGCATCCATAAACAAAGAGGAACAAAGGGTGAAAATAAATGAGACAATAGTCCACATTTGCCCCCACCAAGTGGGTGTTCATCTACCTATCTATTAATTGTTCACCATATGTTAGCCCTCACCCCCACACAGCCCCCACTTACCCTCCTGCATGCTAATGTGTGCTCATGTATCTGCCTCCTGTCTATTAAGTTGCGTGCAGCGCTTCCTGCCCCTCTCTCTGCTCAATGCAAGCCAAATTAAAAGTCATGTTGCCCCAGCTCGCAGCATGTGACTGAACCTGCAGCCATCAGCACCTAGTGGAACCAGGACCTGATGGTCCACAACTTCCATAACTCTACAGACCCCTGCGGGTGCATGGAGTATTTGTCATGGGAGCTGCTTGGGGAGACCACGCAGCAGGTGGACAAGACCTGGGATGCGATACGGGACATAGCCCTGGATCACAGGTAGCTTGTGCCTGCTGTGCATTTTCAAAAAGCACATTACATTAAAGTTGAACTTAAGTTAAATTACAGCTCAATTAAAGTGGTTATATTTTTCTTAGTCCATGCATTCTATGCTTTTTCTGGGAAGTATGAAATAACTGGGGGCAGTATGCCGGTATGGCATAGTGATATGCCACTTAGGGGTGGGATGTGTAGCCTTTTCACTAGAGAGGAGGGGGAACGGTACCACGGAGAACAGTAAATTCCTGCACTCCTATCTAGGACTGGCTGAGTGACACACTACTGGCCATTATTGGCCATCTGTCATCAAGAGACTGGCTGTGTGCCTAACTATTGGCTGCGTAGGTTGACCTTCTCTCCACTCTCATTCTCATGTCTGCCTTAAAAGTCCAGTGTGCACCAAAATTTGTTGGACACATGCGAAAACCATGTCTGCTTCAGTGGCCCAATCCCTCTCCAACTGTTCCTGCTCCCCTCACAGAGCCCAAGGCCACATTACTAGAGGCGACAGAGGATCTGATCCCACCACAGCAACCTCCCCAGAGCAACCTAGTCCAGGTCCTTATTCCTGCTCCCCTTCAGGTGGGCGGAGGGCAGGAAGGCCAGGTGGGGTTACATTGGGCAGGAAGGCCAGGTGGGGGTTAAAACGGTATGCCTGGGGCAACTTGGTTGGAAGGCACCATAGCGGGCCAGGGGGCTGGTGTGGGGGAGGTGAAGGAACCATGGTGGGGCGGCAGACTGGGAGCAAAAATGGCAGGAGGAGGGCCGATGTTATAGAAGTTATGAGTTGCCTAACTGAGTCACACCAGTGGTCCATCTTAGCACAGTATGTCACAACCTGACATGGCAGCAGGGTTTCAAATCCAGCTCTCTGGCAGAGGCCCCACCCAGGCATGCTTCCTGAGATGCTCCAGGATTCTCAGCAAAGGCCTCACCCAGGTGTGCTACCAGAGATCCTCAATCAGAGATGCTGGGAACTGAACTTGGGACCTTTATGTTCAAAGCATGCACTCTACCCCCGGAGCCACAGCCCACCCCACTGTTCATGGCAGTGCTTGATTTTCTTATGCTGGTCATCACTGTACAGCAATCACAGAAGAACTGTGTGCAACTTCTGTCCTGCTGCAGCAATGACCTCAGCAACAACCTAGCCCAGGTACTTATTCCTGCTTCCCTTCAGGCAGCTGGAGGGACATTATATTGGGTGGGAAGGCCGGACAGAGTCTGCAATGGTGTGCCAGGAGAAACTTGGTTGAAAGACACCATGGCAGGGTGGTGGGCTGGCATTGGGGAGGTGAAGGCACCAGGGTGGGGCAGTGAGGTGGAGTGATGGGGGGAGGGAGCCAAAATGGCAGCTGGAGTTGGAAGCACATAGATGATGGTGATGGTTAGAGGGCATGAATGGTGGGAGGAGAACCACATGGCACTGGGATTCCAGCTCAGCAACCACCCCAGCAGCTGTATAACCCTGCTACTCATTCCTATTTGCCTGCAGGCTGGCATGGGAGTGGAATGCAAAATGGCGCCGGAGGGGGGGCACCCAGAGGGAAAACCACATGGTGTTGGGATCCCGGTGCAGCAATCACTTCAGCAGCATCATAGGTATTCATTTCTGCTTCCAGAAATGAAGGGCTAAAAAATCAGGAGGGATGGGGAAACACTGGGACAGGAAGGTGGGAGGCATGCTCTGAAATAATGGATTTCCTGGTTACAGATACAGATCTGTCAGCACAAGGGATGAGAATGGAACTCCGTGTTTAGCGGAACCATGACCTGCGATTATGCAACTGCAAGCATCTCCTTTCCGATTAGAACACAAATTAGAACAAAATCAAGACTAAATAGTCATTTTTCTAAACAAAATAAATTTCTTTTTTTAGAAATTAGCTATTGCTTATATTGAAATATTTTGTTAAATACATTATTTTTTTAAAAAATTCCTCTTTCTAACCAATGGAAACTGTCTTGCTACCTTAACAATAAACTATAACAACTATTCTCTTTTAATGTTTATAGGAAGAGGAAGCTCATTGAACAAATGAACTTACCTAAGATGTGAATCACTCCAAATAAACATGGAAGGTCACCCTGCTCTCTACCCATCCCTCTCACCCCAGGAATAATATGGGGCACTGTCTTGCTTGACGCTGCCTCATTTGGTTCATCTCATCTCAGAAAAAGGGCACTGGCTTATGGGAGCTAGCTGGTGAGGGGTTCTTCAAGGCAGCCATCAATCTTGTATATGTTATGCAGCACACAAGCCGGAGGTGTAAGCAGTGGAGCAGTATCCAGCTGAAAATTGATCCTGGCTGCAATATTTCTCCAGCGCTACTTCAGGACCCCAAAAAGCTGTCTCCACAACAAACTGAGTGGTACTGACTGCCTGTTAAAATAACTTTGCTCCAGGGTGCAGGCAATGCTGTAGGGGTTCATGTGCCAGAGCTTTGGGGGATAAGGGGGAGTCCCCAAGAACAGGATGTATGAGCACACCCTCACTGTAGGTTTCAGTGGTGGGTACAAAGTCCCCAATGTACATATTGCCCAAAGAAGGGGGACTGGCAGAAGTGAGCATTATGGTTCTTCCTGGATGACCCGGCCAGAACATCCTGGAACCAATGTAGAACAACTCCTTGCAGCTGAGGTAGTTGTCCTTGCTGTGGCATGAGCAGATGATGGCAGTATGGCTGCCATCAAACACCCCTATAGTTGGGGAAGCTCTCCTGCTGAAAGCCTTCCATTACCTCTGTGGAGGCAACCAACTACACCACCCAGTCCAGCAGTTCTTCCACAATTGCTGTGCAAGCCTCCATGAATATTTTGGACACCTTGGAGGTTCTAACACAGCATGTTCTCCCACCAGTCTGTGGGTTTTTCCTTGACCCAAGCAAGCCTCTCCATGAGTACAGCTATACGCAGGGCATTGAAGAGTGAATCTGCATCTCTCAACAGGTTGCTTTCAGCATGTATAACTTGAGGATTAGAACCAGCTTTGATCTTCTTCAGCACGGTTCGTTGTCACCAGAGGAAGGCTTCTGCATGGCGCTGAAGCAAGAGCTGCCTCCTCCTTGTGGTGTGCCCAAGTGCTCCAGCCATAGTTCAAGCAAGTGCCCTTCTGTGCCTACTAGCCTAGCAATGTCTATGATCCAAGAGTAGAAGGATTCTTGGATCCAACGGTCCGCTTGCAAGTTCTGCTCATAAAGACTACGACATTAATGGTCAGGCTCTCAGCAAGCATCTCCATAACAGTGGCTCCCGTGCAGTCTTCAGACTGCAGCAAATGTTCTGAAAAGTTTAAAGCACTGGGCAGCTGCTCAGCTAGGACTGGCTGTGGGCAGTACGTGACCAATTAGTCCATAATAGCCTGGAAGAAAAAAATCACGTGGTTCTTGCCATGGTTCACTGTGGCTGTGAGTCATGGGGTGTGTGTGGAGTGGGTGGAGCACAGTACCTACCCATCTATTAGGATTCACAGGCTAAACTTGTGAGTGGAGGCTGCCTACACACGTATGATTACACACAGGGGGCTGCCTGTTTAGTAGCTCTACATGCTAAAACATGTGAGCAGGGGCTGAGTGGGGATTCACAGACCTAACACACACTCTAGGAGGCTATTGTCTCATTTATTAACAACCAAAGTAATACTCTCTAGAAAAGAATGGCTGGCTTATTACCTTATTATTATTACCATGCCTCACCCCAACCATTTGGTCATGGCAACTTTACACATGCGCCTGGTTCAAGTGTTTCTTAAGTTTGCTTCTTTTAGGGCTATTATCTGCAACCATGGTGCTAAGTCCATTTTTGTCTAGGTGCCCCAAATTGTTCAGCAAATCTCCAAAAATGGAGAAAATTGAGTAGTGGGTGTCACCTATGCAAATCAGACACTTTATGCAAATAACACTACGCATTCACCCACTGTACATGTCATTTCTCATGCTCTCAAGCAGATGGAGGTAGACGGACTTCTTTACCCCCCTTGTAAATTGTTAAAACCCCCCCAAGATACATCTATATTACGTGAGCAGATAAAAGGCACAGAGCAATGCCCTGCATACTGGAGTCCCTCTCCCCTGACAACACTACCATCTCACTTCCATACATACCCCTGCCACCCCTGCCTTCTTCACCCTTTCCCAATACCATCTCCCACAACCCTTCTCCCTCTCCTGCCATCCCTACTCCCCCACAACCCTCATCTCTCCCCTGCTGCTCTCACTCATCAATCCCATACACTTCTCTGCACACCCCTGTCATTCCTCCACATTTTCTGCCATGGCTTCTTGCGCTTCTCTGATGCAGACTGTGCTGCTGCCTGAAGTCTGGGTCTTCTGCTTCTGTCATTTCCAATTTGTCAGGCCAAGTCAGAAGCAGCAAAAGAAATTGCAACACCTCTTTCCACTTCTAGCAAATAGAATTATTGATGGCTAGCCCTAATCAGGGGAGTTGGTGGAACTGCTTTCATTTTGGCCCTGTTCTGCAGTCAGGCAGAGCAGGGGGAGAAAATCTGGGGGTCTTACTGCCTTGATGGCAGACCCAAAGTTGAGGTGAGAAATCGCCTTTCTTGTTAAAACAGTGACTCTGTGTGTGGAGATGATCATGTCATCTCTGATGCCACCATGTGGTAACCATTGATAAATGTTGACTTCTTAATAGTAAACTGCTGCAAACCCAAACAATTCAAGGAGCTGATTTGGAAAAGCATACATGTGTTCAGAATGCCTCTGCACAATCCTCCAAACTCTGCACAACCCCAAATTATATAGACATTGACAAGATAAAACAGAAACTTTCTTCTAAAGTTCATAATATTAATAAAACTATAATTTTAATCTGTATTCCCTCTTTCCCTTATCTTTTCACAACTAGTAGCAGCTTTCTGACCTCTAGAAGAATTAAATATGCTCCTTGGTCTCATACCCCTTACTGGCAGAGAGAGAAAATCCCTCTTGTTGCCTCAATCTTATCGGACCATGAAGATGTAACCCCTCTTTCCTCTCACATATACATATCCCTCAAGGGACTGGCACCCTGTCAGGGATGGGATTAATTACAATAGAGGGCTCAGCATCCTCTCTTTCCTTCCTGTGATGCAACAGGTTGGAGAACAGTGGCTTCTGGCCCTTGACTCAGTAGCTAGCACCCTTTCCCCAAAGATCCAACAATTCAGGCACTTGAGTAAATTGAATTTGAACATCTATTTACAAAGTTTGTTTACAATAGCATTATCTACTTCAACTATTAACCAGTAAGAAGTTACTTTACATACCAACTCATACTATCAGTAATACTACCAAGAATATACTTTTCAATAAAATAGAACCATGTACCCATTTAGATCTAATTACTATTCTGCTTTTTGCATTATGGATACTATAGCTTTGTACATTATCCTACAGATAAAATGTAACAGTTTTAGGAAGGGGGGTATACACCTTTACAGTGTTATCTCAGAGCAACATGGAGAGACAAATACCACTTTCTAACTAGAGAAGCTGAGTTGCTCAGGATTCAGGCATCCAATCCTTAACAATACCATCTTACTGTCTAACTAGTAAAGGTAGGTACCACTTATGTGACTTGTGGTTCTTAGCAGGTGTAGTCTCTGGAGTGGTCAGGTCAAAGAATCTCAGAAACAGCAGGTGGAGGCACCCGCAGGTCACCCACCAGGCTCACCATACTGCCCCAGAGGAATCCCACACCCGCCAGGCTCACCATACTGCCCCAGAGGAATCCCACACAACTGGTTTTCAGTCTTTTAGCTTAATCAAGTGATTCAGCTGGGGCATCCAGCTCTTCTTTCAGCTCTCTTGGTTCTCCCAGCTTCATGGCTCCTTTCCATTCTCCTCACTGTCCTCTCAGTTCCTTGCCATCTCATCACTGCTTCTCTGGGTCAAGACTTTCATGCTCCTGCTCCAAGTCTTTTCTCCCGTTCCACTGATCTCCCCTCAGCAGATCCAAACCTTTTCTCCTTAGAATGCCAGAGGCCCTCTTTACATACCTTCTATGGCCCTAGGTCACATGGTATTTTACTCAGTTCTCACTCAGGTCACCTTCATTATGCAAACTGAGGAAAGGATCAACCAGTATTGGGGGTCGTGTCCAATCATGTTTGTAGCCTTTGGCATCATTAGCAATTGCAGTGCCCCATCTCAACGCTCAAGGCCTACTCCTGTTTCTTTTCAGTGAATTCTTTCCTCTTGGGACAAGACATTTTACCTTGCTCTATAAACCCTGATTGGCCTTACTTACAACCGAGGAAAGAATAGAATAAGTGTTACAGTGATACTCCCTAAAGGGAATCTGTTTTCTCTGTCAACCCAAAAGATTTTGTTACATTTTTAGATCTTAAACACTTCTGTTATTTCTCACTATTCCTTCATGGGAAAGGATTCTAAACCCACCGATCATCTTTCAGGTCTCCACAACTGGCGATTTTGTTGGAAGTACTCTTGGCCCAGAGCTGAAGTCCACCCCACAGGGAAGCAGAAACAGAACCAGAGCCAATCCATATGCCAAATTAAGAGAACAGCTTATTTGGCATATGGATTATTTACAGCTTATTTATCAGATCAGAGTCACTTCTCGTGAATCTAGAACCAAGTCTCCAAGAAATAGCTCACAGAGACTCTTCGACCAAGAGTTTATATACCCATTTTAGTACAGAGTAAGATGTTTTGTTAATCAGGCCAGAACTGGTTAGATAGCCTGTGAAGAAGTACATGATGAAATTGTTACACATTACATCTTACGTCCTTGATGACATATACATTGTTGACTGGTAACATCCCAGAGTGGCTACATTGTTGACATGTAGCACTGCTGACTAGTGCTGATTAGTAAACCAAATCACCAACTCTGGAAGGGAGGTTTCTATCCCTATGCTCACACTGGAGGAGTGTATCCCTTTTCCATGAGATTAGAACAGGATGGTGGGCTGCATGGAGTCAGCTTGTGCATAGCCCCAAGGATATGCAGGGGCTATGCACAGACCCTTCTCTGTCTTTGTAACTCCCTTGCTCTGTAGCTGCACATGTCGTTGTGCTCAAGATAACATAGCCGATCTGCTGATCATTACATTCTATTCAGAGCTGGTCTAATTTAACCCTTTACTTTACATATGCAGGGGGTTCCCTTCATGCTTTGTTTCAGAATTCCTTCTACCTCGCATTAAGCCTATACTAGGGCTGAAAGAGGAGAACATTTTTTCTCATGCAAAAATTCATGGATTCAAGAACCAGGATGGAGGTTTCATGAGATTTTGGTGCTAGAACGAGTTCTTGGGTGCAAAAAATAAAATAAAATAGCTGTGCATGTGTAAAATTGCCACTGCCCTTAAACAAAATGATCGCAACAGCATCACCACCACTTTGATTAAGGGTGGTGGCCATTTTGCACATGCACAAAACAGTGCAACAGCCATTTTGCACATGCACATGTTTATTTATTAATGATATTTTCTTGCTCAAGAACTCATTGCAAAAAAAGTCATTGCATATGCACAAAATGTTCACCGAACTATAGCATCACCAGCATTTTGGTTAAGGGTGGTGGCCATTTGTACACCAAGTGTAACACATTCCAGTGGCCATTTGTGAATGCACAATGATTTTTTCTTTCCCAGAACAAATGTTGGGGTGAGAAAATAAAATAATAATTTTAAAAATTATTGTGCATGCACAAAAGGGCCACTGCCCTTAACCCAAATCGTGGTGATGTTATTGCTGCCATTTTAGTTAAGGGCAGTGGCCATTTTGCACATGTACAAAACAGTCTGCTAGCCATTTTGTGAATGTGCAATCATTTTTAAAAAAAAATTCTCACCAAGAACTCAACAAAAGAGTCCCGGTTCTCAATTCATCTTGGACGAGCCAAGAACTGGGATTCAGACAAGATTCTCACTTATTGTGAGATGTCACTTCAGCCCTAGCCTATACCTTTATACACCTATACCACTACAGATTCCATCTGACCAATCACTGTTACTTGCTTTGAGGTGGTTTCTAACCAGTCAGGTGGGCAGAAGCAGCATCTTTCATGAATTATTACCAAAGCAGAAGATTCCCTTTAAACAGTTTATTATTTATTTAAAACTTATATCCTGCCCCTCCTGCCCAAAGGCAGCTCGGGGCGGTGAACAACATAAAATAAATCTAATTTTTTTAAAACAAATCATAAAAACTCACCCTCCCTCCCAAATCCCCCCTACCCCTCCCCGCAACCAAAGGCCTGGTGGAACAGCCAGGTCTTACACAAACGTCAGAACGACAGGAGGTTGGGGGCCAACCAAGTCTCCTCCAGGAGTGAATTCCACAGCACAGGGGAAGCCACCAAAAAAGATCTCACATCGGTGGCCACCCATCTCGCCCAGGGAACCTCCAAAAGGCCCCCATGGACGATCTCAGGGGTCGCATGGGCACATGGGGAGTGAGGCGATCCCGCAGATAGGCAGGGCCCAGGTCATGAAAGGCAGTTACTACCACCCTTCCATCCCAATTAGGTCTACTGCCTCAGAGGCATTTTTGGCAGGAAAATTTAGTCACTCACTATTCAGGGATTTCTGACAGGAAAAAATATGGGTTCTACCTGAAGTAATTCCTAATCAGTCAGATATACATAAGCAGGGTTTATCAGGGATTACACAGAGTATTTGAGATTGATCCATGTGTCGACACTGGATCAGTCTTTTCCATATTTACTTGGACTAAAAAAATATGGTCCCAATCCTGACTGATACTAGATGTAATCTATGCATATAAGTCTCAAAATGGAGCCATATGGACAAAAAAGTTTAAGAACTGGCATACTAGCAGATCAACTACTTGCTTAGAACAGTTTAAGTTATGTTTAACTTTTCAGTTGTCTTGAGAAGACTCATAAATATACCAATTCTAATTCTATTCCTTGTTCTGTTGGGTGGCTTCCACATGTTATATAAGCTTTCTTTTAATTTTTTGTCCTAGGTCTTATCTCAAGATTTTAATGTTTTTATATAATGTAATTTTGTTATTTGCTGTAGTCTTATATTTTGTTACATTTTGATTGGGTTTTATTCCATTTATTATATTTTGCGATGGCTACATTGCTAACATAAAACAGCACAATTGTCTTGAACTTGATACATCAGACATTTTGTCATATGGGATGGCTTCTAATTCTGGAAATGGAAAAAGATGAAGCCCATAGCACCTGTATCGCTGGTAGATTAATTCTTAGATCAAAAAACCTTTAGTTTAAGAGTGGAGTTAAGACTCTTACAAATTGACACATCTTCTAAAAACATGGAAATTGTAGGTTAATGCTCCCACCTTAGTGTGGACTGGACACCATGTAAGCAGAAAAGACATCGTAGAGTCTCACATATTGTGCTCGCTTACAGCTTAAGCTCCATGCACCCACACTTGGCCATGGTCTTTCAGCCCCACTCCTCTTCTTCTGCAGGTTGGCGGCAACACTGAAGGGGGTGAGGGAGGGACAGCAAGCTTCTCTCTTCCTCAGTATTATGTACTTGATCTCTGTTTTCACTGGCCTACAATTTTCCCTTCATTTATAGCTCCTTTCTCAGGCAGCATATGACAAGGTGAGGTTCCTGGGGTGATTTCATGCAGGAGAAAACCCCATTTTTAGTTACTTATTCCAGGGAATCAGCTAATCAAATACTGGGTGTTTTTAGATGGACCCAGGTATTGCCACCCCATGCCTCACCCCAGGGTAGCTCACCTTTAATTGGATGGGCCACCTGGCAGTGGGGCAGAGCATGAGCAGAGCAGGCATCTGTCTAAAAACACCCACAATCTCTTTAAGGGATCAGCTCATAAAGAGTCATTCTTATGGGAATTATCTTAGCAACATGTCCTTTATTTACACAGTTCCATATCAACAGCTCAGTCTCTTTATATGCATTCCTCCACCATATAAGTATATATATATACAGTCTCTGCATCCTAGAAAGAGCCCTCCAGCACCCCTGTCCCTAGCTCCAGCCAGGCCACTGCCTCTGGGCTGGTTAAGGTTATTCCAGACAAACAGGCAGGCAATTTCCCTCTGTCCATACACAAACCCCATTTTAGTCCTTATACATGTTCCAGGCTCATCAGGAGGAGTTTTCAGCACACTCAGTATACAGCAACAGTACCTTGGAGAGTGTTCAGTGTAGGATATTCTTCAGTCTAAGTCCAGCCTTCCAGGCATCCAGCCTCTTGTAGCTATTCAGCACCTTGGACAAGGCTCTTGCTGAGCCTAACTCTCAGCAGAGTTCCTTTCTGGTCTGCAGCCAGAATATAGACTGACTTTCTGTGAGTCTGGCCTTTTCTTATATGCCCAGAGTGGGCGGGACTAGCCTTCCAATCTCTGGCTCTTAAAGGCTCAGTACTCATTCCCCATTCTCCTATAATATACTTCTCAATTGGGCTGGCTCTGCCAAGCCCATACTTAGCACTTTGTTTGTCTGCTGGAGCCCAGCCCACCCAGTCCTCAGGCTAGTGCTCTCAGCTCTCTAAAAGGGGATACAGTTCTCCCTGGTTGCACCCTGCTACACAGCTCAAGTGCATCTGCTCACTATACAGATAAGGGCAATTGAATATTTGCCCTCTTATGTTAGGCAGTGGGGTACTATACTGTATTGCGAGTGTGGGAGACCTGATGGTAATACTATTGTTTACATCCAGTTTCCCCGGCTTCTGCACTAACTTTCCTTTGTTCTATACTTCGTCTTGTTCAGTACTAACCAAAAGCACCCTTTAGACTTAGTACAGCTGCTAGTCTGGACACAGTCAGATGTCAAAGACACTTGGGCCATTTGAGATTCTTTTGACTCTCACTGTATGGTGGCTCAGCATATGCAGGTGAGAAGCCATTAGTGGGGCATGTATCAATGAGGGTTGTATGTGATGGAGCAGGGTTCCCCACCCCCATCCCCAGCTGCCTTTATCCCTGTTGGAATGTTGTGCGTTGGACATTGTTTCTCCCTCCTGTGTGTGTGTGATCTCCCTGCTTCAAAGACCCCTCCTTTCAAAGAATTTCCGTTGCAGCCCCAAGCGTTGTCGTTTTCACCAGAGAGTTTCATTCAAAACTGGAAGCAGGAGCCTTGGGTGTTATCAGATGAGATGGGGCCCCACATTTTAATTTATTTTTATTTTATTTCCATATACTTATATCCCGCACCCTCCTGCTTGTGATGGCAGCTCGGGGTGACTCACAACACAAATATCAATAAAGTAAACAATTATAAAATTAAAACTCATTAAATCAATAAAATACACTAAAACACTTTAAAAGGGCAGAACTAAATTCCTCCCTCCCTCCCTCCC
>QEPC01001916.1:3997410-4020398 GCA_003113815.1 Sphenodon punctatus | reverse complement strand
CTTCAGTAGTGGCCCGGCTGCCTGACTTCCTTGCAAAGCGGGGAGGGGACTGGTCGTGTGCCCAGCTCCCCACCCTGGCCCTGGAGTGTGGCGACCACACTTGCACACCAGGGGCCATGTGGGAATGGGGCCCTCGCTGCTCGTGTGGCGTCACCCCTCTGGCAATAATACTTCAATTAAAAGACTACCAAGAAAGTGAATCAGTCAGTAATGTCACATAGCAGGTGAGGTTCTGGACTGCCACTATATGCAAACAGTGAGTCAGCTTTGGCTGTGCTACACTTTGAAAACCCGCTAGCTTTACTGAAATCAAAGCGATTATGGGTGTAACTGAAAATAGTATATAATAGAGAACAACTTGGCTTTCTATGTATCTGACTGCATGCAACACTTTCTCCTGCTTTTTACTCTTCTTCATCTTTGTGTGAGGGACATGAAGTTACGTGGGCAAGAATCGGGAAAATTTCATATCATTTCCTCTACTCCAGAGTGAAGCAGACTAGCAGGATGCTGACAAGTATTATAGGGGCATGCAAACCTGCATGTACATAGAAAATAGTGGAAAAACCACCCACTCATAACACTCCTTTTTTACACTCCCAGTGCAGTGTACATGGATAATCTCACTAAAACAAATGGCACTGAGCGGGCTCAGTATAAGTCCCAGATAAGATTTTGGATACATGCTGCCTTTGAGACAAAGCATGCACGCACACATGCGTAAACACCTGCGTGCATGTGTACACACACACACACACACACACACACACACACAAATTACCATTAGACCATTGGGATGCAACTACATTTGCTTTAAAAGCAAATCAATTTTCTGCCCTTCTGACCTTACCCCTTCCCCTGTAATAAGCTTCTGCCCAAGAAGTGGAGCACCTGTTACACTGCAATTTTGGTATAACTTCCAGCCCTCAAATGTTTCAGTTGAAAAAGAAGTTTACATGAAAGGAACTGTTACTGTTCAATGAGAGAGAAAAAATATCAGAACAGAACATCTTACCTAAGATGTATAAATCTTCTGGCGTTTGCCCTGGCCTCTCTTCTTGGAGCAGGTCTTGCTTTAAGCTTTTAGTATAGTTTAAATCTACTTTAGGCATTATTCATGTATTCACAATTGGTGTTTCAGGGCTGTCATAGCGTTCTCATGAAAAATGCAGTTAGTGCTTGTGGCGGGAGCTGAGCTACAATGGGAAAAGAAAGACTGGATTACACTCTCACCCTCAAATTGCTCCACCCGATGACAATGTCCCACTTTTGGAGTCTGCTGCCAGAGCACCAAAACTCCCCAATACTCTGGTGGCCTCTCCCAGAGCATCTGAGCACCCCCACCATCACAATGTCTACTTGTTGGCTGGTCTGCTGCTACTGCTACAGCTCCTCCTCTCCCCCCCACAAAAGCCGCCAACCCCAGAGATGCCCCTCTGCCCACAGTTGGAGCTCCTGCTGCTGCCACTAGAGCTGTTCCCCACTCTAACCTGCCACCAGTACAGCCATCTCCTTCTTAACTGGAATTGCCACCACTAGCCATGTATTATTATTACTTAACTGAAATTAAGGTGCGTATGTGTGGTATGGTGAGTGAACAATACTTATACGTGATGAGGAATGTATACAGTTTAATTTCAGTTGTCATAACTTTTTTATTAATGAATAAGAAAATAAAAATGTATAGATTGATCTGATGGGTGTCTTTAGACATAACGTCAACAGGTGTCTGAATGTGTGTTTTGTTCTTGATATGAACACCAGTTTGGCCCTGTGTTCACCATATGACACTACTTAGACACACAGCCCATCTTGGTCAGCAAACACTAATTTGCCCCACCCGATCCCAGCACTCAAGCAGTGCCGCCTCTTTTTCTGTGTTGTACCTGCTAACACGTGACGCCACACAATATCATTAGACACAACATTGACCATGTGTTCAGCCAAAACACGCAAATTGTCCTTGTGATGCAATGGTGTTCACATTGTGCGTTCAACAGGTGGCCAAACTGGTGTTGGGATTGTTATGGTGCTTACACACAATGGCCAAACACGTGTTTAGGGGTTTTGACACCTGATCTTTGTTATGTCTGAAGATGCCCGATATTTAATAAAGTTGCCTTAACATACAATTGACTGTCATGTTAACGTTTGAGTATAATTTGTAATGCTGCCTTAACAAACTTCTTAAACGGAAGGGTTTTTGTCTAGGTAATTTGTCCTTCTTTTGAAACTTAATAGTTCTGTTAATGCATAAGCTGGCCCCAGACACAAGAACTGTGCAGACGCTCACCCATCCCCCCACATCCCCCACATGGAGCAATCTGTTTTTTCACAGATTTCTCTGTACAGGGGTGATGGGTGGTGGTGCGTGTTACACAGGCACGCACAAGCGACTGCTTTCATATGAGATGCACCCATCCATGCCACTGCATGGGTGCATCTCATGTAAAAGAGGTCACACACTCATTCACACATGTGCTCTCACCTCTCTCACACACTCATTCTAACTGATCACACACACATCATTCAGATGCAGTACACACATGCTCTCATCTCACACATTCATTCAAATTGATATCACACACACACTCATCCATACAAACTGCAGACACGTGCTCTCACCTCACACACTCATTAAAATTGATCAGTCACGCACACTAGACCAGGGTGTAGCTAGGGTGCAATGGGCTCCTGGTCAAGAAATCAAGATGGGCCCCCCTCTTTGTGGCCCACCGGCGGGCAGTACATTTATTAGCCACCCCCCATGCCAATGGCATCCCGGGGTGGCATACAATTCAATAAAACAACATATAAAATAGAATATTTTTAAAATCCAAGCAATTTAAAATCAAAACAGGGTCGGGATAAACAAATACAAATAAAAAGGTAAGGGAGAGATAAAACCCTAACCCACCCTCCCCAAAGGCCTGGACGAACAGGCAGGTTTTACAACCCCACCGGAATGTCAAAAGGCTTGAGGCCAGGCAAGCTTCCTCTGGGAGGGAGTTCCAAAGTCATGGCCCAGCTACCGAGAATACCCTCTCCATTGTGGCCCCCCGCTTAACCTGGGGGACCTCCAAGAAGGCACCCCTGGCAGTCCGAAGGAGCCGCTCTGGGATGCGGAGGACGAGGCGGTCCCTGACGTACAAGGGGCCCAGACCGTGAAGGGCTTTATAGATCAATACCAATACCTTGAACCTGACTCGGAACGCTATTGGCAGCCAATGCAGAGTCCGGAGCACCAGTGTTATATGCTCCCGATGACCTGTACCCATCAGGAGCTGGGCCACCGCATTCTCCACTAGCTGCAGCCTCCAGACCAGGAACAAGGGCAGCCTGACGTAGAGCACATTACAGTAGTCCAGCCTTGATGGATGAGGGAGGCCAGGTCCAACCTGGAGAAGTATGGATGTAGCCTCTGAACTAGATACAACTGGTGGAAGGCGGCCTTTGCCACCACCTCCACCTGTCTATCCAGGCAGAGATCCAAGTCCAGCACCACCTCCAGACTCCGAACCTGCTGAACTATAGGAGGACAGACCACCCCTATCAGGGGAGCCAACACCTCCCTCACCCTCCCCACCACCATCACCTCTGTCTTATTGGGGTTGGAGCTTCAGTCTGCCCTGCCGCATCCACTCCGCCACGGCCTCCAAACACTGGGATAGCAACGAGACAGCAGGGTCTGCGTCAGCTGAAAAAGAGAGGTACAGCTGAGTATCATCAGCATATTGGTGACATCGCACCCCAAACTCTCTCACGATCTTACCCAAGAGCTGCATATTTACATTAAATAATAATGGAGACAGAATGGAACCCTGCGGAATGTCACAGGACAAGGCACGGGGGCAAGATGTCTCAGCTCCCAGCACCACCCACTGGCTTCTCCCCGAGAGGAATGAGCAGAACCACTCAAGAACAGTCCCATCCAGACCCCACAGGTCTCTCAGCCATCTCAACAGCAGCCCATAGTCCACAGTATCAAAAGTGGCCGAGAGATCTAGCAGGATAAGAAATGTAGAACATCCTGCATCCATCTTCTGGTGGAGATCGGTGGCTGGGCTATATAGCCCCCAGTCACTTCCGGGGAGGGGAGGGGACAAGCCGGCCCACGGGACTGGCTTCTTCGCTCCCCCTACCCCCCTACCCCCTGGGGCTCACAGATGTCTCTTTGTCTCCCTGCAGGTCCCTGGGAGTCCCCGACCCAGCGGGAGCAGAGCAGCAGTGGCAGGCAACAGCGGACCCCCCCTGCCTCAGCAGCAGATGGCACAGCGCAGATAGATAGATAGATAGATAGATAGATAGATAGATAGATAGAAAACCAGTTCAGTTGTGCTTTCATAATCAATTCATGCTGCTCCCACCCCATAATCATTTCATTTGAGCCCCTGGGGCAATGTGAATTGATTATATGGGGGGTGCAAATGAACTGGTTATGGGGTGGGGGGTTTAAAGACAATATTCCTGTTAGCAATAACTCCATTAAGAAGAGTTAGTGAAATAGCAGCAATAATAATCTCAGGACCATATTTGCAGATTTTCCAAGATAGAATAGATATTGCTTTACATCCTAAATTCTTACCTAAAACAGTGTAAGTAAGACAGTTGTGAGAATGTGGCCTTTTTTACATGGGCCTCTCCCACCCATGAACACGCAGATTTCTGAGAGTTCATGGGTGGGGGAGCCCTGTGTGAACAACACGGCGCGTGCACCTGCAGTGAGTGGGGGTGCATGTGTGCGCCTGCCTAACACACATCCCCATTCACCCCCATCTTGTCCCCACACACAGAGCAACTAGGGAAAATGGCAGTTGCTCCGTGGATGTGGATGAGTAGGGGGTGAGTGGGATTGTGTGTGTGGCCATGTGTACATCCCGCCCATGCACCTGCACCATGTAAAAACAGCCTATGACGAGTCACTCAAAGACAAAATGAAGGTTGCTGCCTTGTAAAGAAGGTTCTTTGAGATAGCTCTAACACATTCTCATAACACCCACCCTTCCAGCCCCGCATGGAATTTTCTTATATTCCTAGAAAGTGTTAGGGGGTGTGAGCCCCCTTAAGGGGAAGGAGAAGGCAGGGAGTTACTCTACAGGCACGTGGGTAGCAGGTCTCTGGGGGGGCCCTTAGGAGTGTCCTCAGGATATAAGGTGGCGTTAGGGTACGTAGCCCTGAGCCCCAATCATCATTGGATGGATCAGAACCCAGAAACTGCAAGGCCCGCGCCACAATCACGTGGGGCGGGGTACCCACACCACAAGTGCGACATTGAGGCAAGGCGGGGAGACCCCGTGCGGGAAATACCCCTAGGAAGGGGAAACGGAAAGGGCACGCACGCCTGAGGCCCAGGGGTGTACTATGATGCAGGGATGGGGAACATTCACCTGGCACACAATCCTACACTCTCACTCACCTAGTGCACATGCACGCACTCTCTCATACGCTCGCCACTCATTCCGAACAATGACCTGGGTGAACCAGCAGGCAAGGAAGCATGGAGGGTCCAACAAGATGGGAAGCAAGGGGCCAGTCTCACAGGCTGTAGGGCACTGATCACCGACAGCGGTCTGTGCGCCCCGGCAGCTTAAGAGCCTGTGAGTTTCTGGGTGTGCAGCCGCGCCGAGCACCGTGGAGCTGGGGGTGGGGCTGGAGGCATGAGCGGAAGTGCCTATGATGCTCTGTCCCCGGCGGGTGCATCAGCGGGGAGCCGGGCTGTCTCGTCGCCAGGCCCCCTATCGGTTGTGGAGGGTGGAAGGAGAGGAGCCTCCCGCATTGTGGAGGTGGGTGCTTCATCCCGCTGTCAGGTTCCTGCCCCGTTCTGGGGACCCGCTGCTGTGCCGGGGGGGCGGGTCCTGCCCCCATCCTTCAGACCCCACCGGTGGGGTCTGACAGTACCCCCCCCTCCAAGGGCGCTGGTACCCTAGGGGTCGTGGTTTTAGTGGGAAGCGGGCATGAAAATACCGGGTCAGGCGCAGGGCATGGACATCTGTGGCTTTCTCCCAGGAACATTCGGCCGGGCCGTAGCCCTTCCAATCAATTAGATAATATAGTCGTCCCCTGAGGTGCTTGGCATCAAGAATACTACGTACCTCATATTCGCCGACCTTTGTAGGTGGGGGCGGCCAGAGTTCCACTGAACATGCAGATTGGGGTGCGGGTTTCAGCAGAGATATGTGAAAAGTTGGATGGATTCTGTAGCGTCGTGGCAATTTGAGTGTATATGTGTCAGGGATGAGTTAAGGAAGGGTATACGGAGGAAGGTGGGGAACTGGTAGGTAAGGGTTTTCACAACGCGTGGCGTGTGGCACGGGTAACCCGCGTCCCAACTCTTCGGCACGAAGGAGCGTTGGAGGATGCCCGTCAGGATAGTGTGTGGGCCGTTCCCTGGGCTTGCGCACCTGGAACTTAGGCCCCTATCATCATAGGGCGCCGAAGAGTGAGAACTGGGGAACCCTGCCCACCGTTCAACCACGTAGCTCTTCACTTGCTCACTCCAAGGGGAAGGATGGTGTGGGGGGACTGTGAGGAAAGGGGGAATCAGGCCCAAGGAACAAGGGGTACGGGGCCGACACTCTCTCGCTCTGTGGGGAGGAGGTTCCCCCCCCAGGGGGGAAGGGAAAGGGCTGACACTCCGCTCACGCACACTCCCACGCACTCACGCACTCACCCACTCACTCCACAAGGACACAAGGGAACACTCACCACTGTCACAGCCTCTCAGGATTCCTCGCAGGCACACAGGGAAGGGAACAGCAAGACAGGTAGGTTTCAGAGACAGGGAGCACTTCAACAGCGTGCGCACCAGGGGCCAGTTTCAGATCACCGGCACCGCCCAACACGCGGCGCCGGCTTTTGTAGGGCAGGCCCCGCCCTGTCGGCGTGCTTCGAGGCGCTGTGAGCGCCGTACTGGGCCAGGCCCCGCCCCCTGTGCCGGCGGCGGCGGCGGCGGGCCTGGCGCTATTGCCGGAAGCGGTTGCCTGAGCGGGGAATCCCCTTCAGCCCCGCTCAAGCGGGCCGCACTTCCGGGCTCTTTGGTGCGTATGCGTGCTTCACGGGGGGGGGAAGGTGGCCCTGCGGGCCGGCCGCCCTGGCGGCGATTGCGCCGGAGGCGCCTAATGTTTACAATATGCCACGTTATTAACCTTGCGTAGTATCAGAAAGGGTCCCATATAACGGTCATCCAGCTTGGCCGAGGGGCAATTTGATGGGTAGTGTCACCTATCCACCCAGACCCAGTCACCTGGTCCGTAGTTAGGGGCGGGTCGGCGCCAATGGTCTGCGTGCTGTTTGTATTGTTGCCTGGCTTTCTGTAGCAGGCATTGTGCTTGCTTGTGGGCATTGTGAATGCGGGTGACCAAGGCACCTGCTTCAGGCACCGTGAGAGGAGTTGTATCAGGGAAACACAGGCGGGGATGATACCCGTACGTCACGTAGAAGAGGGATGCTCCGAGGGATGCATGGAGGGTATTATTATAAACAAACTCTGCTAAAGGAAGTAAGTCATACCAATTGTCTTGTAGGTAGTTTACGTAGCAATGAAGATATTGTTCCATGGTTTGATTAATCCTCTTCACTTGGCCATTTGATTGTGGGTGGTATGCGGTGGTTAGGCAGGGCTTGACTTGCAATTGTTGCAATAAGGCTTTCCAAAAATGCGCCGTGAATTGTGGCCCCCTATCTGACACAACTTCCTGGGGCAGCCCATGTAACCGGACCACCTGCTGTAGGAACAGCTGGGCAGTTTGTGGGACTGAGGGCAGCCCTGAGCAGGCGACAAAGTGAGCCAATTTGGTAAAATGGTCAACTATGACTAATATGGTGGTGTGTTGTTTGGACACCGGTAAGTCTCCCACGAAGTCTATCCCGATTCTTTGCCATGGTCCCTGGGGAAGGGTATTTAATTGTAACAGATCTTGCGGCCTGCATCGGGGAACCTTGGTATGGGCACAAATGGTGCAGGCCTTCACATGTTGTTGCACGTCCGTACTGAGTGTTGGCCACCAAAAACGCCGTTGCACAAGTTCTAAAGTGCGTTTTATGCCCGGATGCCCGGCCACAGGGGCATCATGGTGGGCCTGAAGGATCTGGGCTTGTGCCTTGAGAGGAACTACAATCTTCCCTTGGTAGACATTACAAGCCCTGATAGGGTTGGTATCTGGGGTTGTGGCTTAGCTCCGGGTCTCGACGGGATAAGATTTGCACTTGTTGTGAAGGCGAGAGTGTTGCCGCAAAAACTGCCTCTTTTAGGAGTGGTTCCCCTCGATGCTCCAGGGGGTCTCCTGCTTCGGTGCATCAGGAGAGGGCGTCGGCTAATACATTATGTTTCCCCGGGTGGAACTGTATCCTAAAATCAAAGTGAGCAAAGAAAAGGGCCCATCGTCCATGTCTGACATTGGCAATACGGGTGGTTTGCAGGTAAGCAAGGTTTTTATGATCTGTGATCACAGTAACAGGAAACCGGGCCCCCTCCAGATAGTGTCGCCAGGTTGCAAAGGCCGCTGTAATAGCTAAAAGTTCCCAATCCAGGATCGTATAATTTTTCTCTGCACTAGTTAGTTGCTGGGAGTAATACGCACAAGGCAGAAGAGGTTGTCCCGGAGGTCCTTCTTGAAGTAGCACGACGCCAAGAGCGACGCTAGAGGCATCCATTTCTACCGTAAAGGGGCGCACAAAGTCAGGGTACTGCAAGATAGGAGCATGCGTAAAAGTGTCTTTTAGCTGGAGAAAGGCTTCTTGTTGCCTTGGTGTCCATTAATAAGGTTCTCCTTTGCAAAGGAGCAGGGTTAGGGGTTCTGTGAGTTGAGCATAATGGGGTATATATTGTCGGTAGTAGTTGGTGGATTCCAGGCACCGTTGCAATGCCTTGACTGATGTTGGCGGTACCCAGGTCAGAATGGCCTGGACCTTTTTGGTGTCCATCCGAACCCCTTGGGCGGAAATCACAAAACCGAAGAATTCCACAGTGGTTTTGTGAAACTCACATTTCTCTACCTTGCAGAATAGGCGGTGGTCTCGGAGGCATTGGAGAACGGCACGGACATGCTGAACATGCTTCTTCCATGAAGTCGAGAAAATCAAGATGTCGTCCAGATAGGCTACCATATATGTGTCCAGGATATCCTGGAAGACATCATTGATTAGGTGTTGGAAAGTAGCTGGGGCGTTGGCCAGGCCAAATGGCATCACCAAGTATTCGAAATGGCCATAGCGGGTCTGAAAGGTCGTTTTCCATTTGTCCCCGGCTCGCACTTGAAGCAAGTTGTAGGCTCCACGCAAGTCCAACTTTGTGAACAGTTGCGCCCCCTGCAATCGATTGAGGAGTTCCGGAATTAAAGGGAGCGGGTACCAATTTTTATGGTTATGGCGTTCAACCCCCTATAGTTAATACAGGGGCGCAACCCCCCATCCTTTTTTGGCACAAAGAAGAGGGGTGCGCCTGCTGGCGAAGTAGAATGGTGAATGAATCCCTTTTGCAAGTTGTCATCTGTATATTGTTTGAGGGTATGCTGTTTGGGCTCGGAGAGGGCGTAGATCCGCCCATACGGAAGTTCTGTCCCAGGCAGGAGATCGATGGCGCAGTCGTATGGGTGGTGTGGTGGGAGGGCCTCTGCCTCCTTTTCATCAAATACGTCTAGATACTTGGAGTATTCCCAAGGAATCCTCATGGTAGTTGCCATTCCCATGGCGACCTCCGGTATTTGAGGTTGAGGTTGGAGGCAATGCATGGTGCACCATGGGGTGAGGAACCTCAGCGTGCATGTGGTCCAATTAATCACCAGGTTGTGGCATTGCAGCCATGGTAGGCCCAGAACCACAGGGAAAGTGGGAGTCGCTACTACTGCACAACATAGTTGTTCAACATGACATCCGATGCGTGATTGGGCCAGACACCAAGGGGGAACCATCAATGGAGTGAATGTCTTCCGGGGCCTCCCATCGGGTCTGGGGAAGCTGATGCTGGTGCATGAACCCTCGGTCAATGAAGTTTCTGGAAGCCCCCGAGCCCACCAGGACCCAGGTTACCCGACTTTGAGTGCCGGGCTTCCAGGACAAGGTAACAGGTATCCTCATGTGGCCTCCACCTAGAGGGGTTACTGCACTGCCACACCTACACGGGCGACGGATAGGATTTGGGGAAGCACCCCTGGAAGGTCCCCTACACCTCCTGGGGCCTGCCTTTTCCCCCATCATGTGCAGTAGGGGGTTTGAGTGGACAACCACGGAAAAAATACGTTGTGTCCCTGCAATAAAACCACAGGCGAGCGGCTCGTCGCCGCTCCCGTTCTTCTGCGGAGAGGGGCCCTCGTGCAGCCTCCAACTGCATAGGCTCAGGCTCGGGCCCTCTGCCTGGTTCAGGTCAGAGCGGTCTAGGCTGGACAGGATGGGCCACCGGACCCCGGAACCCCTCCTGTCGTCGTTCGCGGCGACGTTCGGCCAGCCGTTCCTCAATCTGCATAGCCAGGTTCACCAGCGCTCCCCATGTCTCCGGCAGGGCGACATATGCCAGCTGATCCTTAAGCTCTTCATTAAGGCCCCTGCGAAACATTACTCGCAGAGCTGCATCTTGCCAGCCAAGTTCCACCGCCAACTGCTGGAATTTCAACACATACTCCACCAGGGAACCCTTTCCCTGTTTTAAATTTGCAATGGCACTCTCGGCATCCCTGGTGCGATGGGGGTTGTTGAACAAGTGGGCAAACTCCCCGATGAACCCATCATAGTCCTGTAACAGTGGGCTATGACTTGTGAGGAGCGGGGTGACCCAGGTTAACGGAGCCCCTTCTAGTAACCCAATAACAAAGGCCACCTTTAATTCATCGGTGGAGTACGTCTTGAGTTGTATTTTAAACGTTAGTTCACATAGAGCAAGGAAGCCTTGAAAAAGCTGGCGGTCCCTTGAGAATTTGGCAATGGTGGGGCCCTTGGGTTCCCTCACGATGGTCCCTGTAGCAGCAACTGGGGCTCGGAGCTGTTCGGGAGCGAGAGGCGCAGGCCCCGCGGCTGAGGGGGCCGCTGTCGCACCCTGGTGCTGTTCTTTCAAGATCTGGACCTCCATGGCCAATGCCTGGACCGCCCTTGACAATTCTTTCATTTCTGCCATTACTTGATCCATGACCGGGTCCCCCAAGGTAGTTTGGGGAAAAATAAGAGCCAGTGATACTGTTAGGGGGTGTGAGCCCCCTTAAGGGGAAGGAGAAGGCAGGGAGCATGCACCCCGTTACTCTACAGGCACGCGGGTAGCAGGTCTCTGGGGGGGCCCTTAGGAGTGTCCTCAGGATATAAGGTGGCTTTAGGGTACGTAGCCCTGAGCCCCAATCATCATTGGATGGATCAGAACCCAGAGACTGCAAGGCCCGCTCCACAATCACGCAGGGCGGGGTACCCACACCACAAGTGCGACAGTGAGGCAAGGCGGGGAGACCCCGTGGGAGAAATACCCCTAGGAAGGGGAAACGGAAAGGGCAAGCACGCCTGAGGCCCAGGGGTGTACTACGACGCGAGGACGGGGAACACTCACCTGGCACACAATCCTACACTCTCACTCACCTAGCGCACACGCACGCACTCTCTCAGAAAGGGTTGGAAGGAACTGCCATTCTGAGGGGGAAGAATGCTTTTTATACTAGAGGAGCTCTAGACAATCACGTGGTCTATTATTTGAATATGGTGAGCATGCACAACCCAGTTGTGAGAATGTTAGAAGCCATCTCAAAGAACCTTCTTTACAAGGCAATAACATTCTGAGCACTCACATGGGGAGGAGTTGTTTGTAAACAAACAGCTTTATCCTACCAGTCTGATTGGTGTCCCGCTACTGCTGCTGCACTACTAGCAGGCAGAGGGAAGTGAGGGATGGGGACCCCCCCCCCGGTCCCTGAACTCCCCTTCATTGTTTGTAATCACAGAACACGTGTGCTTCTGGAGGAAAGGTAGAATGGTTGCCAACTGGACGTTTTTGCTCTACTGACTCCCATTGAACAACATAGGCGCTGTTCAATGAGAGTTTGCTACCGCCTTAACTATAGGGCCACAACTGTGGCCCTATAATCAGATGCCCCCATGCACTTGCCCCTCACTCACTCCTATCAAGTTACCGGGTGTTTTTAAATGAGACGTGTCCACGCATGACTCCCCACTGTCCACCCCGACGTGTGGTGGGACTTGTGACAGCTGTCCGGTTGCCCGGTAGGGGTGCAGTTCATGTGGCCTGCTCTCCCTGCCAGCCCAAAGTGTGGTGGCTGCATTTGCTCTCCCCATGGTGAACAGGAGATTGGGCCCACCCTGGCTCATGTGGCTTTACCCCTTGTCTTTGCCTTCAAGGCTGTTCATGGCTTTGCCCCTTCAAACTCCTCCTTCCCTTCAAATCCCTCCTGAAAACCTACCTCTTCTGCCAGGCTTTCTCTAGCTCCTCATCGCTTTTGTTTCCTCCCTGATTTACTCAGGGGACCCTTCTTTCCTGTAACTAAGCTAAACATGTGCACCTGCAACTTTTCAACTTTGTGAATGTATTCCTATCTCTCCCTATGTTCTCCTCTCCTTCATCTCCCCTCCCTTGTCTCTCCTAGATTTCAATCCCACTGGGGCAGGGACCTGTCTATAATTAACAATTGTAAAGCACCAGGTGCATTGCTTGTGCTATATAATTCTTAATAATAACAAACAAACAACAACAATAAATTTCACATTTCATTAATGGGGGTGGGGTGGATGCAGGCATCTGTCATCACATCTCTTCTCTGGTGGACACAACAGCTCCTGTAGAATGTCAGTTTTTGTTTAAAATGGAGAAGTGTCTATTCCTTACGATTAACGAGCCTTCCAAGGACAAATGTAGTGATGTCTCACCCAGCCTGCAGCTAGTCAGTTTGGAGTAATACCAGTCACTTTGAGGGAGGGTTAAGCTGTTCTCCTTCAGTTTCCTGGAGCCCTAACACTGAAGCCTAGTGATTCTACTTTAAATCGACACTGTTGATAATTTCACTGATTCCTTTAACAAAAACACACCATACTTCTGAAATTAGGAGTGGGGTCTGGGAGTGTAAATACACTGAGTTTATTTCCATTTTGACTCCTATTAGGTTGGAAAGATTTTTTTTATTTTTTAGATATGGCCAAGTATATCCTATGCTACTAACTCTGAGTTCACCAGACGATGCAGGCAGATGGTGTAATGACTGTCAGCCTTCAGGCTTCTTCTGAAGAGATTAAACCAGGATATGGACATTTTCTTACCTTCCAGCTGATTTTCTGTGCCCATTCAAGTCCATGGGAATGAGGGACAGCTCCTTTTCTCTGCTATCAGTTGGTCAGTCAGTGAAGTACAAACTGGGAGCAAGCAATTTTGCACCAAACCCACCCCCTTGGGCAGTGTGTCCTGCTGTCAAATAAATCTGGTAAGCTTAGATTAGTTTCTTAACCTGCAGCCTGAGAACACTTTTGGGTCAGGGTCCACATGGGTTCACCAAGCTACAGAAACCCATCTAGCAGGCAAGAACATCGATTGTTTTCCTAGGATCCCAGCTCCCCAATGTGGTTAATGTGTTCAACTATTAAGTCTGATACAGAGAGAGAACAAGAAATTAACATCCAGCAAACTGCTGTGCATGTAGTGATGGAATTTAAAGAGGGGGATAAGATGAGCAGTGTGTTTCTCCTTGGAACGTGTCCTTCAGGCTGAGGTGAAATGACTTGTTCAGAGGTTTGGAGTACTTGCTCCTAAAATGCTACATTCACCAATAGAGACCTATACCAACAATAGTGTTTACTGTAGATGTGGATGGAATTACAGATGGTTGCTATGTAGGAGAGCCCATCCACCCAGGCGTCTCTCTCAGTATAGGAATAGGCCTTTGACAGAATAGGCCTTAATTTGGAATGGGAGGCTCAATGAGGAACAGGTCACTCAGATGCAGGAAAGATCGAGAAAAAGGCAGTGAAGAGGCAATCCTTAAAGAAGATGATGAAGAAGGGGCTTCCAAACACCCGCATCTGGTGTGGATGTTTAGAGTGCCAAAGGAGTTTCTTTCATACCTGAGCATTGGGACAGGTAGTCTGGAAGGAAATATCCATGAAAATAAAGGACTCCTGTGGTAAGTAAGCTAGAAGCAGCACAGTGCACATTTTTTTCATATGCAAAAATAGTTTGTTGATTTCCCCCATCCATTGGTATTAAAACCACTCC
This sequence comes from Sphenodon punctatus, assembly GCA_003113815.1. Classification (NCBI taxonomy): domain Eukaryota; kingdom Metazoa; phylum Chordata; class Lepidosauria; order Sphenodontia; family Sphenodontidae; genus Sphenodon; species Sphenodon punctatus. Next base: position 4,006,213 of record QEPC01001916.1, on the reverse strand, counting down.
TTTCCCAGAAAGCACAGTGCAGTGAAATGAGAAGCTCAAAGGGGTCTGGAAAGAGGCCCTGAGCAGCTGCAGGAAGGACTGGTGAATTGCCTGTAGATCTAAGACAGGAAATCTAGCTTTAGAAATCTAGTCAAAGGTTCATGCTTCTACTAGACAGCTACCATCAGAGATTGTATGAGGGTACTATGAACCAAGCAATGATTCATCCTGCTGGACTTACAGTATATCGGGGAATTGGACATCCTGAACCTATGTCTACACCAGGTGAAGCAGTAACCCTTGTTGTGTATTAAATTCTGGTTTTATTTATTTATTTAAATTTGTGTTTTAGGGAGGCTTCTCTTCTGAACCAGACATGAAGCATGAGCAAGAATGGATCTTTGATGAAAGTCTGGACTCTCTGGTGGTCTCCATTTGGTGTCAAAGCCCTCCCTTTACAGGCACTTTGTCTCCAAGCTCTGCTCCTCTTTCTCTCTCATGGAGGTATCATCTCTAGTTCTTCATTGCCAGGCTAACACCAGTGACCAGGAGAGGATCATTCCACTGGGAGCAGAGCCACAGGTTATTTTTATACAATGGTGTTGAGCTCACTAGTAGGAAAAAATTTCTATTCAGCAATGGGCAGCAACTAACAAGAACTGGACTTCCCTGCTCCCACCTTGCTCCTCTCATTTCTGTTCAGAACTCTGCTGCCAAGGTCATCTACCTTGTCCACTGCTTTGACCACGTACAGCCCCTCCTCTCCTCTGGCTCCCTCTTCCTGAAGGCATTCTGCACAAACTCCTCTTCTTTTACCTGCAAGGCTCTTCATGGTCTTGCTCCCCCCTCTCTCTCTCAGCACTCATTTCTCGCTACACTCCTGTCCGGGAGCTCTGCTCCTCCTCTGCCACCATCCTCGCCTGCTCACGGCTCTACTGCCCCTTTTCCCCCATGCCTGGAACTCCCTCCCTGAACACATTTGCTCGACTTCCTCCCTCCAAATCCCTCCTCAAAACCCACCTCTTCCGTCAAGCTTTCCCTGGCTCCTCGTTCCTCTCTCTCCCTTGATGACTTATCCTGAATCATCGTATCTTGGTGTAACATTAAATGAGTAACTACATCTTTGTAACTAAGCCAAGCATGTGCACCTGAGACCTCACGAGTTCATGTATTTATTCTTGTTTGTTCCTCTATTTCCCCCTCCCTTTTGTCTCTCTTAGATTGTAAGCCCGCTGGGGCAGGGACCGTCTTTTTCTTACAACTGTAAAGTGCCAGGTACATTGTTGGTGCTATATAAATGTTTATTATTATTATTATTAATAATAAAATAATAATAATTATAATAATAATCACATATTCAGTGGTAGTATGTGTGACTTTAAAAGACAGTAAATTTTGAAGAATAAATTTGACCAACTAAATTATCTTGCCTTAGGCCAGATTTAAATTGTAAGCAACTTTATTCTTATGATTTATGCACCACCAATCCCTGCCCTTATTGAGGAACGTTTCTGTTATACTGAAAGTCTAGCTAATTTACCCTATTGGATTTTCTTAATGTTTCTGAGAAATGAGCTTCAGCTGTGTGCTGTGCATGAGCTGGACTGTAAGTCTCCATTTCCTGTTTAAAGGGAACAATGTTCAGAACTGATTAGCCTCCATGTCTGTTGAAATGCTATAATGTTTCACAATCATATATTTAAACACAGAAATCTGTTTATTTACCCAAACAAAACAGAGGAAATTATTCCAGCCCTCAATTTTTTGTATTTTCATTTAAATTTGTGAACATTTAGTCCACAATTTAAAAGAGACGATTGTGTATCTAGTTACCTCCAAAATACTCATATTTCAATAGGTTTTTCACATTAATATTCACCAACAGTATCACAAAAGTTCTTTTTTACGTAACTGTAAGCAACAGTAATTCTAGAAACACTAGAGGGGAAAAAAGCATAGCAATGTCCACAGTTACAAGAAAAAGTGCACATTACTTGGTCACAATCACAGTCATTACTTGGAAAACTATATTTAACAAGTAGATATAAAATATCACTGATGCCTTAAACTCATTGTCAAAAAACGAATTACATAATCTTTTTTTTTTTTTTTTACATGAAATAAGGCAAATTCAGGAATGCACAAGGAACTTGTTATTCAAAAGCTAAACAACAGAACAGATAGTACATAAGCATGAACTAAAGTACTTCTCTCTATATACGTAAAAATAAGCTTGCCTTAGTGCACAAAGAAAACACCAATTAATGTGTACTCATCATTAAAAAATAAGAAATTGGGGATTGGGGGGCATTGGGGGAAGGGAGAGGAGAGTTTACTTTAAGTTGCAGCTGCATCCATTTACAGATTTTGTACAGTTTTAGGTAGGTGTGGAAATTATACAAATCACACCAGAAATGTCAATGGCCTTTTTTTCTTTCTCTTTTCTGTACGTATTTCTTTAAAAGAAAATAAAAGAAAATAAATAAATACACACAAGAGTGCAAATTTTCAGATTGTCACTTGCAACCTCTTAACATTCAATCATCTACATCCATTCACTACTAAAGGGACTTCTACAAGAAACAGCAGCAGTGATTCTGGAGTTAAGTGAGCTAACTGTGAGAAACCTTTTTAAAAAATAATTATTTTAATGATATGTTTTTTAAAAAACCCTCACCTCTTTATTAGCTGCTAATAAAGCTGCAGTCTATCATGGGATAGAGTAGAGAATGGCATGAATGCAGGAAATGCATGCTTCCTTCGGAAGTCAATTTCCAGTAGACCAGGGTGGGGCTATCCAGCATTGAGAGTTACTTTTAGAAAGAATACGGATTTGGGGAAAGGGACAGGGGTTCAGGAGAAGAAGGGGACTTACAATAGCTCCTCAAAACATTTTTTTAAGAACCAGTGAAAAACTTACCAAAGTAAAAATGAACAATTTTGAGCGAGAACAAAAGTTTTTTCGTTTTTTATAAAAATTACATTTTCTTTAAAATACAAGATCCTTTTAATTGCAATTGTGTCCTGTAGCAACAGGGCATTTGGCAATAGTTTGCCATGTAATGCAGCTTTAAGTCCACTGAGTCAGAAGCATATTCCACTAATATTGCACTTGGATCTTGAACCAATTTTGAACACCCAGCATCTTCTGTTTCCACCACTTCTTTGAATGAGTTAACATTTTCTAGCCACTTTTTGCAATTGATGTTGACACATGAAAACAAAAAGCAATAGGCTGGACACATTAAAGTATCTCAGAAATATCAGAGGTCAAAGTTCACTTGCAGCACCGTAACACATCACTTTATGAATCAAGAACAGTGTGGCATTATGGTAATTAACTCTCCTAAAGGACTGTGCAGTAACTGAAGTGTCTGCTCTGGGAAATCAAAATGTCATTAGTGGAAACTCTGAGATAAGACCAGGCCAGTATGAAGGTCATGTGACTCAGTTCTGCTGCAAAATAAGGTTTTCCAGTTCGTCTGCAGAGCGTAATAAAAATGCAGCTGATTCTCTGTACCCTGCAACAAGTTGCCGCACTGCATTTATTTCAGTTGGACTCAGCTGAGGTCTGGAGCTTGTACTGCTTGAGGAGCCAGAGCTGGTTGCTAACTGCCTCTTCATACTGAGATCTGTTGGACCTGGAAATAACAAACGGAAACAATAGAAGTGTGAAGTTTTCCTGCCATGAAACGTCTGACTTTGACAGATTTCTAGGCATGATTCAAGAGCAGTGACAAATGTCAACAAACAATCACTATTTTCATGCCTATTTCAGTTACTGATGGTCAAGATGGTGTGCACATTACACAATGCTTCTTTTTATACATACGCTATAGGCTTGATTCACTGTTTGGGTTCTATTGGCACAATCCCGTTTGCAGAACCACTGGTGGTAGGAAGTCTGCAGCAGCATAACAAGAACTACTGTACCAGAGTTCTAGAACTGGTGGGCAGAGGTTGGTAAGGAAGAAAAGGAGTTGGCCAGGACATTTGGGAGTGGATTCTCCCTTGGTGACAGCAGCCTGTGTTGGAGTCAAGTTGTGCACGTCTCACCACAGTCATGCTTCTCCAGACTGAACTCCTTACTCCCATTTACTGAGACTAGCATAAATTGGGGGGGGGGATGGGGGGCTAGTCTTCCAAGGAGCTCTTCACAAATAGGTTTGAGAGGTGCACAACCTGATCCCTGATAAAAGATTGAAAAAGAGATAGTGGCCCTGACCTGACCCTGAAATCACTTCCACCAGTTTTATCACAAACAAATTTATACATTTTAAAAAAATATTCATGTAATATCATTGACTTCTAACAGAGCTATCTATCTTGATCCATACACAGGTAAATGAGAGGAGAATAGTCCCAGCATATCTACTTATCTCATATTACAGGGCAAGTATTCCATAATGATTAGGGCTGAATCAAGATTCTGCAAAAACAGGAATTCCTGTCAAAATCTCAGTTCCTGATTCCATCTCAGGCGAATTGAGAACTTCTCAATCCTTGGGAAAGTCTTGATTGAAATTTCAGTTCCTGATTTACCAATAATTCACTTATTGAGATCTTGTTTACCGCTTTGCCATGAATTTCAAATTTCAAGTGGTAATACTAACACTATACCATGTTTCTTCTATCTTTTCTACACTCCATTTTTCCTTGTACTTCCTTGTTATTCATTAGCAGGAACACAGATTCTTTTACAAATCAACAATTCAGCAGCAGATTGGTCAAAGCAAAGGGAACAACATATCACGACGATTCTGATTGGAGACACTGGAATGGAGGTTAAGGGACACTGGGGGTGGGGTGGGGGATGGACTATTCACATGGTGATTGGTTCAGAAATGTGGAAACAACAAACCTAGAAGTAAAATGGTACCCTCAGCAATGTGGGGTAAGCAGTCAATGAATGGTACATGATAAACTGGTAAGTGGAAAGTCGGTAAATCGGGATGGTATCTCACGGTATTGCGAGAATCAAGAAATTGCATTGGTGTCAAGAAATTGATCCCATCTCCCGAGATGGTGAAACTACTCACAAGTAAGTAACTGGCTGCTTGTTTCATCCATAAAAATGATGTAACTTAAAGAGAGACGTCTGGGAAGCAAAATCTCAGCACAGCACACTGAACAAGATTGTACAAATCATAAAGTCACCTAAGCAGAATGGTTGTAAGAAGCTGTTAAGGTTTCTATATTTATAGAGACAGTATTTTAAAAGTGACTACTGACATATCGAGGGCACTGTGCTCCCAATGAACCTACTTTAATTTTTATGCTCTTTCCTTCACTCTCATTTATGTTATGGCCTAAAACATGCATAAAATATATGGAAGAATAGAGCTTCTGTGGCAGAGAAAATCTTTCTGCTGAAAGGAAATGAAGGGTTTTCCTCCTCGGTAATCCAGATTTTTAAATGACTGAATAGAATATTAAACGTATTCCACTAGTGAGTACAAACTTTTATAATGTTCTCCTGACTCCCACATTCTTGGGCTTTTGCTTAACTGTATTTCAGACCACGTTGTAAATAGTGGGTGATTTCAGACGTTACGGGAGGGCGGTTCACCACAGTGGATCCCCGGTGGGGGTGAATAAAACAACCACGCCGCGGGGCCAAGAAAAGCCCCAAACAGACGTGATGGGACCGGGACCATGACCAGGAATCGGGCTGACACATCACGGATCGGGGCAGCACAACAGACGTGACGCCCATCCCCGGCCGTGGTCAGACCTCCCAGAAGACACCGGGCAGGGGCGGGACACAGACATGGCCGCCTGAGGGCAAATGAAGCAAAGAGGCACACAAGGGAACGCCCACACAAGGGAAACGGGAAGGGAGGGGGGAAGAGGGAGAAGCAGCCAACAGGTACCGCACTCAGCAGGCGCACACACACAGTGGTCACACAGCGCAACACACAGCATGACCACACGCCCGGGCACACACACACACACGCACACACACACACGTGGGAGCACCCACCCAAGGGAAAGGTCGGGAAGGGGGGGCAGGGGTGCCCGGACAAAGCACAAGGAACAACGGGAGCAGGGGGGGGACACGGAAGATGGGGGGCACCACGAAGGGGCTGGCCAGGGCACAGGCTTCAGCAATCCCCCACCCCCACAGCACCACAGTCCACATAGGTGCCCCCACAGCAACACAGGCAGTCTCAGAAAGGGGGGGGCCACGACCCTAGGTCCAAGGCACGATGGGGGCCCGCAAGGCACAGCCAGCCCGGCGGAGACAGTCCAGGAGGGGAACGCGGGCCCCACAGTCACTGAGGAGCAGAGGAAGGGCAGCCAGGACAGGCGGAGAGGTGCTCCAGGTCCAACGACATGAAACCCCCCCCTCGGGAAGCACCATGGCCCAGTCCGGGGGGGCCCAACCGCCAGGTCACACAAGCACTCAAGATGGGGGGGGGCGCAGCAGGTGGCAGCGGATGCGGACAAGCAGCTGGACGCGGGCGGGTCGGAGAGGGCACTCAGGCACTCGGAAGGGCAACTGGGGGGGCCCAGGAGGGGGCCCCGGGCAGAAGCCAGGGGCAGCAGCACCCCGCGAAGCAGGCAGGTGCACTCCACGGCAGAGACATCACGGCGGGAGCAGCCAGCGGGGACCAGGCCCCCCCGGACAGGGGCGGGGGCCCACACAGGAGCACAACACCGGGAGGGCCGGGAGGAGCACAGGGGGTCACAGGCTGCCACTGGGGGCCACAGCGGGCCCGGGTGCCCTGCCCGGTGAACCAGGTGGGGCCAATGGAGCAAGCCCCAGTGGTACCCCTGCACAGACATGTGGTGGGCGATCAGGTAGTACGCCTCGAAGGGATCAGGCATGGTGAGAGCCAGCTGGACGTCCACACGGGCCCACACCCCCAACAGGGCCGACAGCTCCGCCGCAGAAGGCTCCGGCACNGCCCACACCGCCAACAGGGATGACATCTCCACCGCGGAGGGCTCCGGCACACAGCAGGCAGCAGAAGGGGGCAAGGAAGATGTCCCAGCTCCAGCAGCCGGTGGTACACTGCCCCACGGGTGCGCTGGTACCCACACGCCCCGTGCACACAGGAAAAGTAGGACACGGCCAAGGCAGGGCCACCCTCAGCAAGGCACTCCGTGAAGGCGCTCAAACCGCACACCACCAGCGCTGACACAGTCTCTGCCCCGGTCCAGGGCACATGGGAGCACCGCTGGTCTGGGATGCGCCCCTCAGGGAACTGAACAAGCCCCAGGGCCTCCGCATGCAGCCGGCAATCCCGAACGCTCGCCTCATAGCCAAAGTAACTGAGACCAGAGCTTATGCTCTCATAGGCACCCGCAGGGCTGCCCGGGGTGCCCAGGAGCAGCTGCACGGCCGGGGTATGCCACAGGTAGCACAGAGACATGGTCTCGCGGAAGGTCCAGATATGGGGGGCCCCAGGGGGGCAGGGGAGAGGGAGCCCCATGGATGGGTAGGCAGCCATGGTCCGGCACCACAGGGAGAATGACATGGAGCCCTGGCGGCAAAAACACCCTCCAGGGCCGGGAGGGGCACCAAGGGGTCCCGAGTACAGGGAATGCGGCCGCGAACTGCAACATTGTAGCACAACAGAGCGAGGCATGGGGCGCGGACCCGGTCCAGCTGCACAACACAACAGCGATCTCCCTGTCCAGCTAATCGCACCTTCAAGGCCATCCTGAAGCAAACAGTGGGGGGAGGGGGGCTGGGCTGGCAGTGCAGAGGGCTGATGGAATGCAGCTGTCCTGGGAGTGCACAGAACCACGTGCCCATGCAGGAGCGAGGCCAGGTGCCCCGCCTGCCGGTGCTCCCAATTGCACGCACCCATGTCCTGCCCCCCCCGGAGAGGCCCATGGCCGGGCAGGGGACCGCCCCCCTGACAGCCCTGCCTTCACAGGCACTGTATAAAAGCGCCGCCCCCCCAGTGGGCCCCACCACCATGGAGCGTGACAGGGCATCAGCCTATTGGATGTTCCTCGCGCTCGCAGCCGAGTGGTTCCGCAACCACACCGAGCAGCTGCGCCTCCAGACCGCGGAGGTGCAACTGGCCGCCCGGGTGCAGGTTGCCCAGGCCCAAGCAGCCGCATGGGGCCTCTGGGCCCACCACAGACGCTGGAGAGCCCGGGCGTGACTCAGGGCGCTGCGAGTCTCTGGGGCAGATTGGCAGGCTGTGAGCCGGGGCCGGATCCGGACCGCACTGCTCCGTTGTGCTGCCAGGCGCCTCCTCTGGGCAAGGGAGACCCTGCGCAGGGCAGCCCTCCTTGCTATGCCCATAGCCAGGTCCCTATGGGTCGCGGAGCACCCACAGGCATGATGGGCGAGGGCGATGTCCCACTGGGAAGAGCAGGACTGGAGGGTCCACTTCCGAATGAGCAAGACTACCCTGCTCTGCCTAGTGGAGCTCCTCACACCCTGGCTGGAGCGGGAGCACACCTCCATGCGGGACCCCATCCCCATGGTCCAGCGGGTGGCCATAGGGGTCTGGGTCCTCGCTACCCCCGACTCTTGCCAGTCGGTGTCCCAGCACTTCGGGGTGGGGGTCAGCACTGTCGCCTGCATCGTGCGGGATGTGTGCGAGGTGGTGAACGGCGTGCTCCTGGACAGAACGATCCAGCTAGTGGACCAGGGGCCCGTGATGGCGGGCTTCGCGGCCGGAGGCTTCCCCAACTGCATGGGAGCTGTGGACGGCACCCACATCGAGATCCTCCGCCCGGCCGCGGGGGAGGGGCTCAGCACAGTCGCCTGCATTGTGCGGGATGTGTGCGAGGCTGTGGAGGGTGTGCTCCTGGACAGGACCATCCAGCTAGTGGACCAGGGCACTGTGATGGCGGG
>QEPC01001916.1:3971586-3997310 GCA_003113815.1 Sphenodon punctatus | reverse complement strand
TTCGGTCCATTCGGTGCGTTCGTGTTCGGTTGTCCGAACAGGCCGAGTTCGGGCCGAACACCGAACTACCGAACCGCGTTCGCCCATCCCTACCCTTTACCACATCAATCAGAATAAGCAGAGAAATACTGATGTCCATGGAGCCAGTCTGATACAAACAGTTGGGGAACTGGCTCAGTATCATTACGTATGCTGACTAACTCCTAAGTTAAGGGGAGATTTATCAACATTACTGCTGATGTATTTTTTTAAAGTTGTAAAAATATTTTGAAGGAAAATTCCATGTCCCTGTGTCAACAAGGATAATAAATCACATTTTGTGATCTATACAAGAAAGAAAGAAAACATTCTTAGTTGAGGTAAACCCATTTATAGATGTGTGAACCCTCTCATTTTATTCTAATATACAAAAAACAAAAACAAAACACAAACCTACGGTTCTAGGAAGTTCTTAAGGCAAAGATTCACCAGCTTTAGCCCCACTGCCTTAACTTGCATGCCACTTAAGCAGCCAAGACATTGCACAGTTGCATATATTGCATTTGTTTATAGCCTATGGTGCAGCCATAAGAGTAGGGCGGGACTGATCTCCCAAAAGGCCCTAGTGGGCAATCAGAGCTGCCATACTGTGGCAACAGCCACTGCCATTAACCAAAATGGTGGTAATGTCATTTTGTAGGGATGGGACTATCGGCGAATTATCAGTTACCAGTTTTATCAGTATTGGATTAATCCGAAAAACTGGCAATGTTAAAAAACAGATATACAGATACCAATATTATCAGTATTGTCGGATTAATCCGATATTGCCAATTATTGGCATTATCGGATTAATCCGATACCGATAGCCCCATCCCTATCATTTTGGCTGCTGCCATTTGGTTAAGGTCGGTGGTCATTTTGCACATGTACAAAACGGCTCCAGCAGCCATTTTCCACATGCACGATCTGAAGCAGGGAGGACGCTGTGGCGAGGGAGCCTGGCAGAGCCTCCACAGCCATGGCAGTGCTTCAGTCACCTGAATCAAGCCCTCCGAGGCACTCCAGGGCCTCAAGGGATGGGGTAGGGGGAAATCTATAACTCCGACTGACTCTTTTTCCCAAAATGGCAAACACATTGTTGGTGGCATTTTGGGAAAGGGTGCACATGCACAGAATGGCCCAATGCCCATTTTTTGTTTGTTTGTTTGTTTGTTTAAATTAAGTTTTTTTAAAAAGTTTTTATTTTTAATGGATTTAAATATGGAACAATAAATAAGAATTCGTAATTAAATCCAGAAATTCCCCCCAAACTGAAACAGAAAAAAAAGAAACAGAATTCCACCTGGTGTCCCACCCCTCCTCAACAGTTTGCCAAGGAGACCATGTACACTTCAGTTAAGACCTGGGCTGAGGTACTACCCTATGGGATGAGGAATGTGTCCAGCAGCAGCTTCAGAAAATAAGAGGGAATAGCTAATTGCAAGCCAGCAAGCAACTGTCTCAGCACATAACAGAACATATGGAGAACTACCAGTGAAGTGTGCCTACAGAAACTGTATCAGGCCCTTCAGGAGAATGGATGCTTTTCTCAGTGCCCCAAAGAAACCCTAGTATTTAAATGCACTGTTACATCACTTCACGTATGCAAAGAGCATGCCCAGCCCCCCACTCTACTATACAGAGGCACTCAGTTGCCGAGCTGGTGCCTTTAAAAGCTTTGCCAGGCCCTGCTATTATATATATTGGTGAGGGAGGCGGGTAGTGGGTGGGCTGGGTTGGAGGGGCTAGGGTTTTGACCTTGAGTCCTGATGTTGTACCCATGTGGGGTTTTATTGTGTATTTTTATGTTTTTACCTGTTTTAGCTGTGAGCCGCCCCGAGCTGCCAAAGGCAGGATGGGGCGGAATATCAAGTATTGGAATAAATAAATATAAATATATAGTCCATTGCAGTTTTCTTCATTCCTTTCTCCAATTTCTATACCCTTTCACTCAGCACATCAGTTGAGATTGTTTCTGGCTATACAGACAAACTAATAATGTTATAGCAAACCTTTATGCCTTTATGCTGTAAAGCTCGGCAGCTTCACTAAACCTGCATCGGTCTAACATAATCAAGCATATAGCAGGACTCGTAGCTGGGAAACATGTACTGCCTATCACTGCACTTCTCCATTCATTAGTTCCACTAGCAGATATCCTGCAGCCCAATAGCATGGCAGATAAATTTCAAAAGGTCCGTGGCCAACACACTGTTTTCTTAAACAGTGAGGTAGACGTATACAATACAGGACCTGTTAGTGAGGGAGAACTGTGACATTCAGTACACAAGCATGCATCATTTTTTCTACGCAGCACCACATTATTTCCACTAATGCAGCAGGTAAACTGTTTAAGCAGCCAATATTGCAAAATACAGGACACAAGCAAGCCAGTTTCATTTCTCTGTAGAACTACATGGCAATCCATATCTTTTCTGTGCACAACTCATTTAGGTCTAGCCTCAGGCTTATCCCTTCAAATGCCAAAAATATACTCTACATTTTTTCAGCAGCTATTCATAATATAGCTAAAACATTCTTTCCTTCTGTTCAGTTTACTAGTATAAGACATTGTGAACCAAGGAAATTAAGGATAGGCAAGGTTCCCCAGCAAGACTGTAGTAACCGCAACTCTACAAACGCCAGTATGTCTGTTGGGAAAGAAAGTGTCTTCTTGAGCCTCTCAAAGTCCAGAGTGCATGAAAATGCTGGTATCGTGAACTTTTCTGGACAAGCCAGCATTGGTATTGGTGAGTGAGTTACCTGCGATGAACCACAAGACCCTGCAGGACCCATGGAAACGTATCCCTTCTTGTTTATGCAATCAGGTGCCAGGAGAGGATGGCATGAAATGGGAATGTGTCCAGTCAATTACATTGCCACTGTTAGGGCAACCTAGCTGCTCAACTCTGGCTATGACCTCCTGCACATTTCCCAGGTGGACCATGTGGTGCAGCATGACATGCTTGCTCACCTTGCAGACCTCAAAGACAATTGCTTAACTACAGATTTACCCAGCTTGAATTTGTTGTCTACTGACTGGTAACAGACAGGCAAGATCAATTTGCATATCAGGTGGCCACGTATTTCTCCCCAGGAAGGGCTACTTTCATTGTGGTGTTGTGGCATTGCAGGACAGAACTGAGCTTAGTAGACATCTTCAAGGAAGTCCCCTGCACATTCAAATGCTGTGCAGCCACTGCTGATTTTTCTATCTCTGCAAATGATATGGTCCAGAATACAGTGTTGGTTGGTTGATGGGACCAGAAATGGCACTGTTAGAGCTGAAACAAAATTCTCGATGAGTGCTTTTTCCAATGGAAAGTTTTGGAAACTGCTCTTTTGCCTTCATTCATGCAAGGAGAAAATCTACCGACATTTTTTACATTTTCCATTATTTTCTGCAATTTTTCACCATTTCAGTAATTTCTGGTATTATTGGTATTTTTCAGTAATTTCCAGTAATACTGGAATTTCCAGTAATACCAAAAATTACCCCAAATTATCAGAAGCTACCAGAAGTTGTAGAAATAGCAAAAAATAGTGGAATATCACAGAAAATGTTAAAAATGTGAGTAGATTTCCTCCTTGCTCCCCAAAGGTCGGTATTTTTCAACAGAACGAGTGTACCTGCTCTCGCTTCAGGCCTACCAGTGTGATGAATCTAGCTGCTCAAAGAAGAGCTTTGAGCAGCTGTATTCAAATGTATCAACTATTTTCAGGTTCTGCTCATCCACCAAGTCAATAAAATCAGGGAAACTTGTGCAGTACATATCAGGGAAGCTTGGCATATAGGCTGCTTTTAAGGGATAGAGGTAGTAAGTCAGTTATCCTACTAACTGGCCGCTTCACTGGAATACTGGTATTGGCTATACTACTACAGCTGATTGGTTTATTATAGAACTGTGGGAGTGGCTCTATAGTTAAAGTGGCTTGTACTCTGCTAAAATTACAAAAATTCTACTTGTAATACAATCAAGATGATTTATCCTATCAGTTTGAAATTCTGTAGAGAGGATTGTTTGTGTGAGGGGTAAAAAAGTTGTCCAAATATCAGACAGATCGGTTGAGAAACAGCTGAATTACAGGACTTTGAATTTTGGAGGTAGAACTATTTCCTCCCCATTTTGCAACATTTTCTGTTGAAGCAGGGATGTTCGTTCTAAGTTATTTATTTGGAAGTGTAGATGTGTCAGAAAATTAAAGTGTGCATTCTATTCCATTTCTGAGTTCAGATTTTGAAAATACATTGTGTAGTTTTCAAGTTATGATGTTTTGAATTTCCTATGTTATCCAATGGGAAGACTGAGATTTTAAAATAACATCAGGATGGACATGGATTAGACATATAACAAACATATGTACATTTTATGTACATCTCCCTGTGTGCTGTCATACAAAAGAGAAGGTATCAAGGCTTATGATATAGGTAGAGATGTTATTATACATAGATTCTACACATATATGCTACGTACAGATAGCACTTCTCTTCTTTTCTCTATGACAGGGTAGAGGTAAACGTACATAAAATGTACATACATTTCTTATATGTATAATCTAGGCTGTATTATCTACAAGGGGCTGAGAGACAGGACTCCTGGGTTCTATAGGAGAGGAGTGGGGGGGAGTAGTGCGTTAGAATGGGGGGGCTGGGAGCCAGGACTCCTGGGTTCTCTTGGAGCTGTAAGGTGTGTTGGAGTGCCACTGATGGGAGCTGAACTAGGACAGTTTGCAGTGGGGCAAATGCCACTGGGGAAGAGGCAGCAGCTGTGGGCTTGTTGCTCGTTGTGCTGGTGGGTTCCAGGGCTGAAGGGGACAGAATGACTTCCCCATTCCTGAGAAAGGTTTCCATGTTAAAAGTCCCAGAATGAGTCCCTAAAATACCCCCAAATTTCCATAGCGTCCTGAAAACTCCCAAACTTTCCCAGACAGTCCCACCAAAGTTAATCTATTTCCCCCAAGCTTTCCATATGTGCTTTCATTTGGGTTGGGGAGAACAGGACAGCTAAGTACTGGGAGGCTGTATATAAGGCAGAAGGCCGATGGATGCGGGATGTGTACAGGGAGACAAGAGTGGGGCAGCCAGGCACTGCACTGGGGGAAATGTCTGTATTGTGAGGGGACAGCCAGATGCTGGGGGAGTGTTTATGGTGGACAAGGCTGAAAAATGAGTGATGTGTATGCATGGACAAGACTGGGGGGCAGGGAAGGGTAGGGAGAATTGTATGCATAGGCAATAGGCAGACAGGTGCTGGGAGGAGTGTATATTTGTGGACAAGCCTGAGAGGTGATGTATATTCACAGAGAAGGCTGAGAGGCAGTCAGGGGTCAGGGAAGGGAAGGGATCAGTGCCTGTATGGGGAAGGGGTACCCAGATGATGAGGGGGAGATATGGGGGGAGAAGGCTAATAGATGTGTGATGTGTATTCAGTAGAGCTGAAAAGAACAATTGCAGTGAATGCTGTTTCCATCAGAAACAAGACATTTGCCTTCATTTGTGCAATGAGGAAATTTACCAGCTTTTTGCTATTTACAGGACTTTAAGTCACTTGCCCGCGCCACCTTATCTAACCTTGCCTTACTGCCTGCCTTAAATTGTGCCAATTTATGGCACTTAAAAGAGCCATAAATTGATAGAAGGTGCCATACATTTAAAAAGGGATCCAGAGGCGATCCTGGAAACTACAGACCAGTAAGCTTGATGTCTGTGCCAGGCAAAATGGTGGAAACCATCATTAAGGACAGAATTACAGGGCGCGTTGACAGACATGGCTTAATGGGGACAAGTCATCATGGATTTAGTAAAGGTAAGTCATGCTTCACTAACCTGTTGGAATTCTTTGAGGATGTAGTGTCTTACTATGGATCAGAAACTGGTTAAAAGATAGAAATCAAAGGGTAGGACTAAATGGTCAGTTTTCACAATGGAGAGATGTAAAAAGTGGTGTGCCTCAGGGATCTGTATTGGGACCGGTGCTGTTTAATGTATTCATTAATAATTTAGAAAAGGGTGTTAAGAGTGAAGTGATCAAATTTCCAGATGACACCAAGTTATTCAAGATAGTTAAAACACGAGCAGACTGTGAGGAACTGCAACAGAATCTTATGACACTGGGTGCCTGGGCATCTAAATTACAAATGAGATTTAATGTGGGGAAGTGCAAAGTGATGCACGTAGGGAAAAATAATCCAACAATACAATTAAATCCACAGCACAGTGTGCAGCAGCAGTCAAAAAAGCAAACAGAATGTTAGGAATTATTTGGAAGGGGATAGAGAATAAAACTGAGGATGTCATAATGCCTCTATACAAATCAATGGTGCGACCGCACCTCGAATAATGTGTGCAGTTCTGGTCGCCCCATCTCAAAAAAGACATAACTGAACTAGAAAAGGTACAGAGAAGGGCAACAAAAATGATCAAAGGCATGGAAGGGCTCCTGTACAAGGAGAGGCTTGGTAGGTTGGGGCTCTTCAGTTTGGAGAAGAGATGACTGAGAGGAAATATGATAGAAGTCTATAAAATTATGAGTGGTGTGGAACTAATAAATAAGGAGCAGTTATTTACCCTCTCAGTTAGTACTAGAACTAGGGGACATGCCATGAAACTCATGGGCGGCAAGTTTAAAACAAATAAAAGATATATTTTTTTCACTCAGCGTATAATTGGGTTGTGGAATGTACTGCCAGAGGCTGTGGCAAGGGCCAGTACTATAACTGAGTTTAAAAGAGGTTTGGACAAGTTTCTGGAAGATAGGTCCATTAGCAGTTATTAGCCACACAGGATCAGGGAACATGACGGGAGCTGGGGGAAAACAAGAGGGAATGGATCCACCATTGTGACCTGTTGGGTGCTTCTCCCAAGCCACTGTGATTGGCCACTGTCGGAGACAGGATGCTGAGCTAGATGGACCATTGGTCTCACCCAGTATGGCACTTCTTATGTTCTTAAATTGCTGGAAATTGACAAAAACAATGAAAATTGATGAAAATGCTGGAAACTGATGAAAAATATCAAAATACCAAAAATTGATGGAAATGCTGGAAAATTGCAGGTGCTGATCTAGCAATAGTGGAAGCAGAGAATCAATGAATAGTGGGGGAATACTAGCAAACAGTCACAGGCACTCCCAAAATGTAAGTATTTCCTGATGGTACAAGAACACTTGCGCTTGCCTCAGTGCTAGTATTCAGGGACAAGATTTGGGTGACAGCCAGGGATGGGAGTGAAGTGTATGCATGTTTTTTGTATGTGCTTTCAGTTGGACTGAGGACAACGGGACAGCCAAGCACTGGGGGGAGGGTATATGGGTACGGGATGTGTATTGGGTGACAGGTCTGAGGGCAGTCAGGGGTGGGGAGCAGTGTGTGTATGGGCAATGGGCGGTCACATGCTGGGAGATGTATATTGGGGGGTGGGGAGTGAGAAAACTTGTGAGAATCTGAATCACGGCCAAGAAGTCTGTGAGATCTTGACTCTAATGTTTGATTCTCACAAGATTTTTGTGAGAATAAAATCTATTCTTGTTTCAGCCCTATAAGCAGATTTTATTTATTAATGAGTCTGGCTGCCAAAATGACCTCACCCAGCAGCTTCATATACATGTTGAACAACAACTGATGCTGTTAGCCACCCCGGGTTGCATCTGGCAAGCGGGGCGGGGTATAATTTTTTAAAATAAATAAACAAGAGGGGAGACAGAATAGAATCCCATGGGACTCCACAGGGGAGTTCCGGAGAGGATGATGAGCAATTGTCCATCACCACTCTCTGGGATCTCCCCACCAGGAAGTAGTACATCTACCCAGGGGTGGTTTGGTGCACCCCCACCAGGTCCTGCAGTCTTGTCAAACATCACCTCACGATCAACTGTATCAAAGGCCACCAAAAGATCTAACAAGAAAAATGGTAGAATTTCCCTTGTCAATTTCCAGCCACAGGTCATCAACCAAGGCCACAAGTGTAGTCTGCAATGTAATTAATAAAAATGTCACAGTGGGCATGGGATGACTCCATTTCCAGGCAAAGGCAGACTAGATTAACCAGGCCCCTCACCCCCCCAGAAAAACTCAGTCGGACAGGTCTTTCCAGACACTATGATAACGGAGAAGAAAGCTTTCTTCGCTGCCATCATAGTCACGGCATAGTCCTTTAAAAATAATCTATGCCGCAATTGGTTAGCTTCAGCGCAAGTTGAGCACTACCTGCACTTTAACTGTCTATCCTCCTACTTCCAGTTGCCTCAGTTCCTCTGTAAACCAGGGGGACCTGTGCTGTCGCAGTGGAGAGAGCAGATATCTGGGCGCAACCATGTTGTTGGCCATGTTCAAGATGTCATTCCATAAAATGACCAGGTCATCTACAGAGTAACTGCCAAGGTCAGTAGGTAAATCCCCCAGAGTGTTCTAGAAACCAATTCAATCCATTAGTCTCCAAGGGTGAACCATCCTAATGGGTACAGTTGTGAATTAGATCCATGCCTGCTCTGGCTGGTGAAAGCTAGCCAGGAGATTTTGACAGGGCTATGCAGCAGGATGGCGCCTGCCACGAGGTGAAGCACAAAATGGCCACCACAGGAAGTGGCTACATTTGGGGCGGGGCTTGTGCTATAAGAGAAGAGCCAGTCCAGGAAGAGGTCAGTCTGTGCTTGGCTGTCAAGGAGAGCACATCTCTGGAGCGGCTTCCTGGAAGGTCCTGATTTGGAACCAGAAGGAAAGAAGTCTGGACCTGGGATGCAAGGGGAGGAGGATCCATTGCTGCACCTGGACAGTCAGGTTGTGGTGATGGCCAGGAGTGCTTTTCACCACTGTCATCTGGTAAGAAGGCTGTGACCTTTTCTATAAGACTCGTATTTGTCAGGAGCCGCGAAGCGGCACGGCGGCAGGGATCCCTACGGCAGACAGCCGCTGTGGCAAGGGGGCTTTCTGGGAGCGTCGGGGAGGCCGCTGTAGGGGCGGAGCTATGCCACGCTCCCTGGACGCTCCTGGCCCCGCCCCACAATAGGCAGAGAGCGACGTCGAGCTTAGTGGCGGATGGAGGTCCCGCCCTAGGCTCACCTGCTGGCAATAAGGAGAGGCCTATAAAAGAAACCGGCAGAGGAAGTAGCCCCATCGGTAATCATTTGTGAGAGGCTGGCCCTAGAGCGATTGTGTTCCATTGTGTCCTTAACCTGAGATTGTTTATTGGAGAGTGCCTGATCCCTGTGTATCCCCTTCCTGGAGTGACTAGTGTGGAGTGAGTGAGTAAGTGTGATTGCCCTGTCGTGTTAGTTCTTGTGTAATTAGTGTCTAGTGAGTTTGGGTGGTGGTTACCAGTTCCTTGTACAGTCCCTCCTTATTTAATGCCTGCACCATCTACCCCTGCGTGTAAGACCTTACCCTTCGCACTTCCCTGTCCCCCCAACTCCCAACCCCTTCCCCATCTCCCCCTCCCCGCTGGGATTCCCTTCCCTGTTTCCTTGACCTGCACCTCCCCCCACACCAGGTGCCCTGGGCCCGAGGAATTCCCTGAGCGTGTGGTTCCCTCCTCTGTCTGTCCTTGTCTATAGGGGCAATTGGCTCTCTCTCTGTCCCTATGATGAAAAGGGTTGCCCTCTGCTAAAGAGGGAAAGCCCACCCAATACCCTGAGGGACGTTACTTCCCAGATAGAGATCTCCCAGAGAGAGAGAGCCGCCTCTGGTGTGCGTGCTTTCCCTGACCCACTGGGGGAAGCCTTTCTGGGGATCCCTCCTCGTGCTTTCTCTCCCCTCCAGGGGGACCTTCCTCAACCCCCGTATTCTATAGCCCTTTCCTCAGTTTCACCCTTCCCCCGTGACAGTATTTGGCCACTGTCATCCATGCTTTTGTAACCTTGAGGCTCGACTAGTGCATTGCACTCTACATGGGGATGCCCCTGTTGACTGTTTTGAAGCTGCAGTTGGTGCAGAATGCAGTGGCCCACCTTCTGTCGGGTGTGGGTCACTGGGAGCACATTACACCAGTAGCCCAGACCCTGCACTGGCTGCCAATAGCTTTCTGGGCATGATTCAAAGTGCTGGTCTTGACCTTTAAACCCTAAATGGCTTGGGCCCAGGATATGTCAAAGACTGCCTCTTCCCTTATGTTCTGTCATGACCTCTGAGGTCACCCGAGAGCGTCTTCTTGTGAGTACCAAATGCCCGTTAGGTTCACAGAAAGGTGTTCTCGTTGGATGCTCCACAGTTGTGGAACTCTCTCCCCAAGAGGCAGATATGCAAGAGATTTTTGTTTGGCCAGACATCTGGCAAGATGGGATAGAGTTGGGTGCGATTGGGTGCATGGGTTAGGAAGAGGGTTGGTGGGTGGGGCTTAGCAGTTTTAAATGTTTTTTATATGTTATAGAATGGTTTGAATGGTTTGTATATATGTACATTTTATATTTGTGAGTTGCCCTGAGCTTTCATGGGAAGGGTGGGGTAGAAATTGAATTAATGAATGAATAAATAAATACAGTTGTATGGTCACACTGGGGGCGCTTTTAGACGATCCCGCTAACAAGCGGCATCGTTCAGAGGCGGGATCGGGCACCCGCCTTTCTCTCTACGCCGGGTCTGATGCTCAGAAGAGCATCAGACCCGGCGTAGAGACTCAAAGCGCTTGTTCAGAGGCGGGATCGGGCACCCGCCTTTCTCTCTACGCCGGGTCTGATGCTCAGAAGAGCATCAGACCCGGCGTAGAGACTCAGTGCGCATGCACACCCTTCTGCGCATGCGAACTCGTCAAAATATCCCGAAGTGTGCCGTGAAGCCGGCACAGCGGCGATCCGCGTTGGACGGGGCAGGATCACCTGCCCGGTCTGATGCGGGGAAGAGCCGGCTTCAATGTGCGTTTTCAATTTAAACGAGCGCAAAGAAACGCGGCTGATCAAAGGATCAGCCGCGTTTCTTGTCTCGTTTAAAAGCAGCCTGGGTGTCTTCACATGGACAGCTTCCCTGCCTCACCACAGGCAGGCCATCTGTTTAAAGCCAGTCCACCAGGTGTGCAGGTGGAGCAAAGGTGGGGCAGGCTGTTCCTGCTCTGGGACTGCCCTGCTGGTGGTGGGTCCGATACCTAGGGTCTAAGCTATTTAGGGCTTTAAAGGTCAAGACCAATACCTTGAACTGCAGCAGAGCGGGCAGACCAACCCTGGGGCACCAGCTGGAGGCAGGACTGCTGTCCATCTGCTTGGTGGACGGCTGCCGAAGCCCCACTCCCTGCCAGGGGTTGCCCCGGCAATGCCATAGCATTGTGGATGTGCCCACAACGCTATGGTGTGGGGGAGGGGTACCGTGCAGGTAGACTGCAGCTCATGGTAGTTCTGGGTCTGTTTAAAACAGACCCAGGTGCCGTTATAAGCAGGCAGACGTGTGGGGTGCACCACTAGACTCGCTCCGGGGTTGGGCACTCGTGTGAGAACACCCACTGAGCAAGAGTCAGTGGAGCAAATGTTATGTACACATGCCAGCAGTATTCTTATATGCCAGTTTACATTTTTTGCTGACAAAACATTTTACTGGTGTGATTCTATGAGTAGACAAGGCCTAAATATTGGGAGAACAGCACAGCTGAGAAAATATTTCCTTTCTTCCCTCTTTTAACATTAAGGGTGTCAAATCTTCTGTGACTCTGGCACCATTCCCAGCAGCAGGAAACACTAATCTGCATTTCTGCAGCAAGCTTTGCACTATAAATTTCATGTGGAGTAGAGTGCCTGAAGCATCTGATATACCCCATCCTGTCAGGGAGTATTTCAAATCAATGTAAAGATCTTGATATATGGGAATGAATAGTTTGCACAGTAACTTTGGCCGGTGACAGTGAAAACAAATATAAACAACATCCTGGATGTTTGGAGACTGGGTCCTTATTTGTCGTCTTTGGTCTTTTATTGTTTAGTGCAAAATTTTATAAATCAAGACTGTCAACTCTTCTTTGTACTGGAGTACAGCTTCTTCTTAAGCAATGGATTAAACTGGTGCTCACACAGTCCTTCTGTCTTATATTATTTCCAGTGTTCAGAGTATGTCATTTCTCTGTCCATAAAGGAGCTTTGTGTTTCTCATTTTAACCAGTGACTGTTTAATGTAGGGAGTCATTCAAATTGCACACACCTTTTAGGAGCTAAACAGTGATCAATTTTAACTAAATCACTCAAAATATACCAACTATTGGAATCCTCTCTTCAAGTTCCAGACGTTCATTTATCAGATTAGCTGCCAAGTAAATCTGTCAGTAACGACGCTGCTGGACAAATGATTTTATTGCAACCTGCAAGCTTTAAAGTGAGCTATTTATTGCCTCATGCATTACTAACTGGCAGTGTCAATTATTTAAAATATCAGAATGCAGGTCAGATGTATCATGTGGCAGTTTTTTCACCAGTGGTGATAAAAAACATTGATGGCTCATGAGTGGCAAAGCCATATGCGAGTTATCTCAGCAATATTCCCTTCAGAATTGGTCATTACCAGTAGGTAACAACCAGTGTGACAGTTAATAGCCTGCTGGGAGCAAATAATGATCTAAGAAATTCAACATTGACCCTCAAATTGGTCATTACTATTATAGACATTAATTTATAACAGCAGTACATCATTAAAAAAAAGACTGAAGTGTGTCTAAACATCTGTGTTTAGATGTAAAATCATTTTTTCTTGGCAATTAACCAAGGTTTTTCATCAATCAAAATACAAAATGTCTAGGCAAAAAGATGTTTTCCCTGTGAGCAGGATGAACACCCAGATCCTGAAATCTAGTGCACACAGCCATTACCTCTAGAAATATTAATTTACTCCCTTCTTTTCTTCATTGCGTGCCCACTGCAAGTGCTCAACACATACCTCAATTAGTCTATAGTCCAGTCTAATCAAAGGAAACACCATCTTTCAAAATCCAAGTTCCTTTTTTCTAGTTCAACATTATTTATTCTTGTAACTATGCTTAGTTTTATTTTCTATTTTCCATATTTCTCCTCTTTCTCTATCTCTAGATGTGTGTGCGAAGCTGTCACTTTTACTGAGACACATCAGGCTGGGGCAACAGGAACTAATCAACTGGATTTTCCTGCTCCACTTTCTTTTATTTTACAAACTCTCTGATGGGGGAAAAAAGCTCAGGTAGTGAAAACACAAAGCCTTGTAGCCAGAGGACTGAAATGTTAGACCAGAAAGTTGCCTGAAGCTATTCAACCTTTCCTCATTTTCTAATGACCAATAGGAGAAACTCGCTTTCGGGGATGGGACAACTGACTGAGGGTATTTTCAAATGTGACGACGCATACGCTTTGGTCTTGGCCGGGGTGAGAACCCTCACCCTGGTCAGAATCTGGCCTGGCTGCTGAACAGATCTGTTGGTGGCCCGAGCCAGGGAAGGGGCAGGGAGAGGGTGGGGCGGTGTGTGGACGTAGGTCCGCAGGCCCTGCTCACAGTGCTGCTGAGCGTGGCCTACCCACTGCTCTGACGGGTGGCCACGGTGGCCTATGAGACCACTGCATGCACCCGGAACAGCCCCAGCCACAGACCAGGGTCAGGTAGAGTGGACCATCAAATGTGACGGCCTGCTGTATTCCATCTGGAGACGGCTTCCCTGCGCTGCAGTAGTGCTTAGCTCAGCAATGAGACTGGGCAATGAGCCTGAGTAACAGTCTGAGCTAAAAACTGCCATGGCCTGGGAACAGCTCTGATGCCGCTGGGGAAACATCTGGCGGGCAGGTTCAGACGTGACGGTACCGCGGGTGGCCATGCGGGTTAAGGCGTGGCCACCAGTGGTACATCACATTTGAAAATAGCTCCAAATCCACTAATGTCTGCCCCAGCAATGACAGCAAATAGATAATGTGGCATACACCTAGCCATAATAAAGGCTCTCTTCTCTGTTGTACAGAGGCAGGTGATGAAAAAATTCTTTACAGGAAAAATTTATTTCTGATCCCAACTATAGGAGTCAGTTTAATTTTAAGCATGGAGGTAGCAAGGGGGAGTTAAGAATTGCTATAGTTAGGCACTTGATCCTATTTTTGCCTAAGTAATTTAGAAAAAAACCAAAAAACGTATCTGAAACTGTTCCCATCTGAGGAAAAGAATTATCTTATGACTGAATCACAGTGATACAGTTAGGCATATGGAGACGCAGGCTTTATTCCTAGCTTCCTGTAAACTTCCTTGTCACCTTGTGGTATTTTCAGATGTGACAGCGCCTGCTGCTGTCATGGACTTACCCAGGTGGTAGCAGGAGTAGTCACTCTGGTGGGGATCTGGCTTAGCTGCTGAACAACTATGACAGTTGCCAGGCCATGGAGGGGATGGGGAGACACATGGATGTGTGTCTGTCTGGCCCCACCGCCGAACTGCCTGAAGTAGCCCTCCGCCCTGCCCCAGCTGATGGGCTGCCATGGGGGTCAATGGCTGCGCAAAACCAGCAGGAAGCCTGACTGGGGTGAGTAAAGCAGCCATTCATACATAATGGCACACTTTACACCCGGCCAGGCAGTGTTGGTGCTTAACCCAGGCTGTGACTTGGAGATTTTCCTGGCTAAGTGCCAACACCACCCAGAAAACGACCTAGGCTAACGGTTTCTGGTGTGACAGTGGCCCGCAATTCCACATGGGTCAAAGCATGGAATTGCGGGCTATTGTCACGTCTGAAAACACCCTTTGTCAAGTCACTTAACTTCTCTGAACCTCAGTTTTCTTCCATGTAAAATGAGGATAGTAATACTTGCCTACATCATGGGGATATTATTGTATTCCCAGACTGATTAATGTTTGCAAAACATCACTGATATCTTTAGATACAAGGTATTCAATTTTGCTCTTTGTTTTCACCACTGTATAATATACAGAATAGCTCTACTAAACCTCACTGTTACTAGAAGTTAATTGCCAATTTCTTACTAATAGCCTGCTGGGAGAAGATAATATATTCTAATAGATCCAATGCTGACTTTCAGATTGGTCATTACTATGTCAACAATCATTTATAACAGCAAGACAACTGAAAAAGCCTTCCGTGAAGTTACTTTACAGAAACTGGCCCACTAAATGCAAATTCTTAGGCAATTTTAATGTAGCCACCAAGCCTGCTATCTATTCATACTATTCTATCGCATCCAACTATTTTCCCTGCTGCACAATCTGGACAAACTTAAAGGGTCTGATTTTAGGCTTCATTGGCACAATAATATTGGGTAGACGTCTGGGTGGAGATAGTTGTCATGCCATGCTGGTTGCAACTATCTGCCATCACTGCATAGCATGCGTATGGCATGCACACAGTAATGGCACGGTAAGAGGTGCGACAAGCCTCTCCAGTTTCAAATGTAGGAACTTGCCAGCCCATAGTGCCTCACATATGAGTCCACACATGGCAGTGCTAGTATAAGGAGATAAATAACTACCTGTACTCCAAATGCAGTAGAAATGAGACCTTTACACTGCTGTGCTACAGTAGCATATAAGGGCTGAAAGGTGATGGGAGGAAATCATATTTATACCCACTGTAATGTCATTCTCAGAAACTGGAGCCCTGCAAAGGGGCCTTAGGATGGGGCAGGACAGTGCCACTTGCCTCACAAGGAGATCCAGCAGCTTTGCTACTCTTCTCCTCTTCATATCGCAGTGTAGACAAGCTCACCATGGGGGCTTATTATTTACCTGTCTGAAGAAGCGTGACTCACTGCTCATTTGCTACAGCTTTTCACTTGCCCATTCTGGAGGGAAGAGAAGCAACAATGCCACTAGAATTGGGGTGGGGTGGGGTGGGGGTTGGAAACCTGCCTGCCACATCCTGCTTCTAGCAGGGACACAGACATAGCACATCAATGAGAATCAGGCCCTGTGTCTCCTTGGACTTTCCCTGCACTCCACTGTGCAGAAAAAAACCCAAAATCCACAGATCTCCTCCATTTAGATCTTTGCTGTTCTGCGCCAGTGCCAAAGGCAATGTGCTGCTGGAAGGCCTCATGACTCATTACAGGGACTGCCAGGAATTCAGCCAACTTAGAAAGCTTTCAAGGAGATCTGCAGAATGGAGGAACAAACCATGCGTATTATTTCAGGCTCCATCTGGGCTACTTGGTTAACTAGGCCGAGAGAAGAGGGAATGCCTCGTGTAGGGTAACTGATCCCTCCCAAATCCTATGTTCTTTCTCCAGCCTACTCCTAAAGAGATTTCACATGGCATTAGAGGGATTGCGGAGAAGAGACTATTCCATTTACAATACTAAAATCAAATGAAGATACGTTTGAGTAAAGGTAGTTTCAGTCAACTGAACCTGTAAAGAAGGCATTCTTAATTAATAGCCATTGAATTTTTCCTACTGAACAAGTTTTCTGTTTGTTGCTATGCGACGTGTCCTTGGAAAAAGGCTGCCCAAAGTGGGTTAACGCTGCACAAAGTGGGTTAAGGGGCCTGGCCGTGCAGCCCTGATGTAAAAGCAGGGTCTGTGGATTGGGCCTTGAGGAGCGTGCTCCTCCCACCCACCTAACAGCTGATCATAGGGGAGGGGAGCCTGAGAGGATTTTGCGTGCTCCACCCAGGTTTCTCTCCAATCGGTTGTTCGGTGGGAAGGGCATGTTTGCTCCTCTGCCCCCCATTCAGCTGTTGGGCAGGGGAGAGGAGCTTGCACACTTCTTCCAGGCTCTCCTCCCCCATGATCAGCTGTAAGGAGAAGGGAAGGACATGTGTGCACTCCTCTCTCACACACACACACCCAGCTGTCTAGTGGCAGCAGGCCCAGTCCTGTAGCACAGCAGGAGTCTGGACATCCAGAAATATCTGTAGTCCTTTTAAGTATATTCAGTTTCTGCCCAGTTTTCTTTCTTGCTCTGTCCCCAAATCATAGACCTTTTAAATGGGGTATGCCCCCCCACATTTAAGTTGCTGCATTGCCACTTTCCTGATCATTCTACAATTTGTTCTTGTGCTGATGCATGCCATGGCTCACCTTATACACTTATGGGAGTAGCTAATTATGGTTCTCTAATTAGATATCCGGGAAGCTCAGGCTTATGAGGCAAGCACTATAGCAGCAGTCGAGTGCATATCGGTTTCTGAGGAGCAGTTAGTTGGTGAATAGTTGGCATGGGGATACCTACGTTTGAAAGATTGGATCAGAGCAAGCGGAACTGCATAGGCAGAAGGCAGCTAAATTAGTTATGTCATACAAAATACACATGCTACCTCTGGCTACACTACACAGAGATAAATTCCTGCCTCCTGGTTTGTGTTCACTGACTGGAATTCGTCTGGAAATAGCCTTTTCTGCAGTTGTCCACTGATGTGGTAATGACTGGATACATGACAGAAATATCTGTCACCTCACCTCATGCAGAGGGACTGAAATTAGCTCTTCCCAGGTTGTTTACCTGTCTCCCTAGCATGTGTCAAGGGTAGCTTACAGCCATGCTGTGTTTCAGTGATCAAGGAGGTGGATGAATCACAAGATACTATACTTCATGATATAGACTGGCAGACAGTTCCTGCGTATAAGGACATTGTGGCTGATTGTCCAGGCCTATTTTTCCCAGATGGAATTCACCTGTCAAGAACTGGTTTAGTCATATTTAACCCAGCTGTGCATGGGTGGATTGAGTGGTCTTTGAGTGAAAACAGACATGACGCTAACCACCCTTTAACCACCCTTGGTGGTTACATCTAGATGTGTATAAGAGACAGGTTTAAAGCCAGTCCACCAGGTGTGCAGGTGGAGCAAAGGTGGGGCAGGCTGTTCCTGCTCTGGGACTGCCCTGCTGGTGGTGGGTCCGATACCTANAGCACCAATACAGCCCTGCAACATGCATAAATAACCACCAAGGGTGGTTAAAGGGTGGTTAGCATCATGTCTGTTTTCACCCTTTGTGTCCCAGGCAAGTAGGTGGTGTGTGTGTGTATGTATGTGTGTGTGGTTTTATTGGTTAAAACCAACCCATGAATTTCTTTCTGCAATTCCTTGGAAGTTAGCGCAGAGCATGGAGCACTCGTCTAATGAGCTCACAACACAAAGAAGCTGCAGAATTCTACACCAGTTCCAGTTTCCAAATGGTCCTAAGGTGTGGCTTTTTTAGACCATATTACAGTAATCTGATCTTGAAATGACAAAAGCATGGGTAACTGTAGTAAGATCCTCATTACAAAAAATAAATATAATATTACATTATTCCTGCTGGATGCAATTGGAAAAAAAATATCTCTTGGCTACAGCCATCCAGAAACAGTCCAGAGCCTCTAGCACATTCAAGGATCAACCTTGTTTTACTTCCTCAACACTTCCAGTTTCTTAATATGCCTAACCTGGGGGCAAGCAGTACATTTGGTCACTTCAAGCATGGATTTTCCCATAGTGCAAAGACTAGTTTGCCATGGTTTGCTGTCCAGAACAAATCTTGGAAAGTGCTGAGGAGACCCACAGAACAACCAATAACATAGTGCACATTTAACGTTCAGGGACAGCATCTTGCCACGGGTCATTGCTCAGCCAGGCCACCAAGGGACATTCTACTTCTTTGGGGATAGAAAACCTGCCCAGTGCCATGAGCTGCTCTGACACTGGAGACACGTGGTCATTTCAGTCCCCAGCCAGGGCTTCTTGGGTTTGGGGACTGAGGGCTTGCTGAGCTTTGCCAATGGCCATTTTTCAATGGACCGCCACTGGGGGCCCGATCCGTGTGTGGCCAGTGGAGCACCGCTGCAGGGGCACACACCCACCTCTACCCACCTCCACGGCTGGAGAAACCCACCTTTTCGCCAATTGCTCCCTGAGTGGGGGTGGTGGAGGTGCACGAGCATGGGAGGGCACACCCATGCATTTCTGAATTCAAACAGGATGTTCCCACACGTGTCCCATGGGTGGACATGAGTAGGAGCATCTCGTTCAAAAATGGCCAATTTTACTCCCAGGCAAGGGCTTGTTGGGGTTTGGGGCTGAGGGCTTGAGGAGCCTGAGTAGAGGGATAACTCCCTGTTTGTTTATGCTGCCATCCAATGGGCTTCCCCTAATGGTCAGATGCCATGCGGTAACAGCATAAACATGGAGCAGTTTGACCAAGCCTTAGAATGGTGCCATGGGTTCTACCATGGAACACACTTGCTGGGTGGGAACCATAATGTGTAGAGCCACCCATTGTCCTGGCCTTATCTGGGTTGACTGATAGCCAGTCAGTTTGCATCTAGGTAGTGAGTTCCCCTGGTCCAGCTGGGTGAGATGTGATGAAATAAACAAACAAACAAACAAAAAACAAAAATGTATCATCAGTAGAATGAATATACTTTTCTAACCTATTGAATAAGGAAGTGAAAATATAGGCCGCTACAGCAGTCTACAAGGGAATATGGGAAGAAAGAACTCCATGCAACTACCTTTTGGGAAATGTCTTAGATAGACAGTAACAGAACCACTCAAGAGCTTCTCCAAGCAATATGGGTGTTTGATTAATATTAAGGAACCAGGAGTGCTGCTTGGTTTATTTGCTTATTTAAACTTATATCCAGCCCTTTCCCTATGACTTGAATAGATCGTGTCTATTCAATTACTTTGTAAAGCACCAGGTACATTGCTTGCACTATATAAATGTTTGCTAATAATAATAATGACGACTCAGGGTGGGTTGGTTTAGGAAGGAAAGGGATTTAGGAGTTCCAAAAAACCAAGGCACATGCACAGCCGGGTTATTAATTACCCTGTGATTTGTTCCTCAAAATGTAAGTACTCTAATAAAGAGAAATATATTTGATAATGCATACACTACATCCATGACAAAAATATGAAACTGAAAATATAGTGTCACTACAGCCAAAGTCCTTAGTATGTTGAACTAGTCAATAATAAAGACAAACATTACTCAGGCACAGACTAATTTAATGGTGTGGCATTCTTCTTTTTCCATAGACTAGCATCTATGATGTCTTGTTGTATTAGTTCAGCAGTCACATCATACTCAATAAGAAGGAGCAGCAGAGATGAACTTCTATCTGCTGTCATGGTTGATCTACCATAATTTCCCCCAACTATAATTCTTCTATCAAGGAAAGAATACCAGTTCCTCCCTATAAGGACATTCCCCGCCCCCTCCACCTCAATAATTTAAAAATGAGTTTTCAGGACCCGAATGGACAATGCTACATGTGTATTTTGATCAAACTGCCTAGCAAAGCAAAAAGAAGATCTTTCTTCTTCCACCCCCTCACCATGACTCCTGCAGCCTCATGTCCCACATCCCATGTTGTCCTTTTCCTCCCACTGTGCCGCAAGCTCTCTCGCCAAGGGGTTCTGCAGCAGCTCCTCAATCCAGCTCCTGCAGTGTAGACTCTGGCTTCTCCCTCCTTCCCCAGCACACTGGGATAGTCCAGGCTCCCTGCTGTGCACAGCATCCGTCACTAACAGGCGGGGGAAGCAGCATCCTGCGGAGTTCTCTCGCTGCTATGCTGTCCCACCAGCACAGTGAGAATCACCAATAAGCCCGTGTGACTGCCCTCCCATGCTGCTGCCCTGAGCCCTCTTCCTATTACGACTTATCATTTATATAGTGCTACTTGTCATATGCAGTGCTTCCTGTGGCCAGAAGCAGCAACAATTAGTCCCCCAGCTGGGCAGGCAATTGTGATACACTAATGCTCCAAGCCCCAGATACAGAGAAAAGGGAAATAGCGATATCAGTATTGAAACAAAGAGAGTGTTTTGAATGAAAAGACAAAGAGGGGGCTTGCAGGAAGATCCTGAGGGGCTTAGTCTCTCCTAACCCCAACCAAACTCTGCCCAGGCCAATCACCTCTGCTGTTCACTA
This sequence comes from Sphenodon punctatus, assembly GCA_003113815.1. NCBI lineage: Eukaryota > Metazoa > Chordata > Lepidosauria > Sphenodontia > Sphenodontidae > Sphenodon > Sphenodon punctatus. The sequence goes on along the minus strand of QEPC01001916.1, from coordinate 3,976,514 downwards.
GTTGTTCATAACAAAACCTCCTGGTCAGCTGTGTCCAAGGTTCCTGACAGACCTTATAATTAGCACCGATACTTTACCTTCCCCTGCCAATAGCTGAGATGTTCTTGCCTTGAACACCTGCACCTGGGCTGCCTTCCTGGCAGTCTCTACAAAAGGGGAGCCTCCTGCGCCAGCAGGTGGCTGCTGAAGGCTGGTGCCTTGGCACCAGCTGTTAAATGTAGAGTTGCCACCTCTCATGGTTTGATTCCAAGATTCCCATAGACCAAAATAGGAGTCTTAGGGTCAAACTGTAGGAAGTGGCAACTCTAGTTAGGTGACTATAGTGGCATTATATTTTAATATTATTATTATTAGTAGTAGTAGTATAAGCATTTATATAGCGCCAGCAATGTACCTGGCGCTTTACAGAGAATAAGATAGACACGGTCCCTGCCCGAGAGCTTACAATCTAAAGAGACGGGGAGGAGACACAGGGAAGGGGGAACAGAGGGAGAGACAAGGGATGCGACAATCATGAGGATGCGAGAACTCAGGTACATGTTCTTTGCTTAGTTACAGTACATTGGGAGTTTGCAGATAACAGGTGGGGGGTAATCCTGGGTGGGGATGGTTAAAAGGAGTTATCTGGTAATGCCTGTTCTTTCCACCTTTACATGTGAAAAGGACCTGGGGATTGTAGTTGATAACAAATGAAACATGAGTCAGCAGTGTGATGCAGCCAAGAAGAAAGCTAATGCAATTTTAGGTTGCTTTAACAGAAGCATCATTTCCATGTCACAAGAAATAATAGTTCCACTCTGTTCTGCGCTGGTCAGAGCTCATCTGGAGTACTGTGTCCAGTTTTGGGCACTGCACTTTAAGAAGGACATTGACAAACTGGAACGGGTTCAGAGAAGGGCGACAAAGATGGTCTGAAAACCAAGTCCTTTGAGGAAAGTTTGAAGAAACTGGGTATGTTTAGCCTAAATAAAAGTAGACTAAGGGGAGACATGATAGCCGTCTTACACTACCTGAAGGGCTGTCACACAGAATATGGCAAAGAAGGCAAGACTTGAAATAATAAGCTCAAATTACAAGAAAGCAGATTTTGTTAAACATTAGGAAGAACTTCCTAACAGTAAAAGCTGTTTGACAGTGGAACAAATTGCCTAGGGCAGTGGTGTGTTCTCCTTCGCTGGAGGTTTTCAGACAGAGGCTGGACAGCCATCTGTCGGGGATGCTGTAGCTGCAGATTTCCTTCATTGATCAGGGGACTGGACTAGATTACCTCGGGGTACCTTCCAATTCTATGTGTCTATGATTCTACATATTTTAAGGGACCAGGGAGCCTTGGGGCATCAATGTGGCCTTGCTGCAAAGATCTCTGGCACCTTTTAAAAAGTGTCTTTGCTTGTTATATAATTCCCTCTTTCCTTGCTCTCCCTGCCCCCCATCTCTGCAGTGGATAGTGGGCCATCTTTAGCTGTGATCGTTGTCTTTTTGTTATGTTTAAAGGTGCAATGGGAGAAATGCCTACTTACTAGGGATGTGCGAACAGAACGCAGTTCGGTTGTTCGGTCTGGGAACTGAGTTCGGATTCAGTCGTTCGGTTCAGTTGTACTGTTTTCAGTTCAGATGAACGTTTAGGGGTGGGGGGGCGGTATCGGTATCTGTCTCGTATGGTCCCATGATCGCATCGGAAACCGGAAATTCGAGTACGTGCGGAGCTTTTGTGGAGACTTGAGAGAGAGCGTGTGTGTTGTGGCTGGCTGGCTGTGTAGTTTTGTTTGGTGTGGTTTGGGTGTGTTGCTTTGGCTGGTTGGTTGTGTGAGTTGGTGCGTGGGTGTTTTTTGTTTGACTGTGTGTGAGGGAAAAAGAAAAAAAATGATGTGTCACTGTCTTAGGAAGGTGAAGGTGGAGGACGTGGAGGAGGAAGAGGCTGCCGCTGGACCTTCTGAGGTGGTGGAGGTGGGCTCCTCATCAGAGGAGCAAGAGGGCACACGAGGTGCCACTGCTGCCAGGTTTGTAAACTTTATTTTTGTTTATTGTTCCATAGAAGTTTGAGGACAAGAAGAATACTATCCTTTAGAGCGAGCTCACTGGTGTGCGGGTGGGTGGGGTGAGTGGCTCTTCCAGCAGTCAGGCAGTGGGCATGATCCGAAGGAAGCACCCACCCAAACACGTGCAAGCCAGGGTCTCCAGTTGCCATCCCTAGTACCCCAAGTAGGGAAGAATTTGCACGTGCTATCAAGGGTCTCCAGTTGCCATCCAGCACCTAAAGAAGAGTAGGATTTGCAAGTGTCAGCAAGGGTCTCTTTCCAGTTGCCATCCCTAGCACCTAAAAGTAGGGCAGGATTTGCATGTGCCAGCAATGGTCTCTCCAGTTGCCATCCCTGGCACCCCAAGAAGGGCAGGATTTGCACATGTCTGATTTATGGGACTTCCACACAGAGAGAGAGAGAGAGAGAGAGAGAGAGGAGGGGGGGCTTTTGCAGCAGCAGCAGGCAGAGTGTAAACTTGCAGACTCTACAGCACCACAGGTGGTGGGGGTGGTGTATGTGAGAGAAATGGAAAGGCGAGTAGGTATTGCTCTAGGATGGACTAGAGGCATCACCATAAATGCATGATATTATTTAGGTGTTGTTTATGTGTTCCTGTTTCAGAGAGGGTGATGATGATGATGGCGCCGCTGGTGCCAGGCGCAGGACACCATTGAGGCGGAGGTCGTCGCTGCCAGAAAGCAGGTGCATGATGTCAGATGTCTGGTGGCACTATGACGAGCTGAAAGGCAGATACGCCATATGCAAGGTAAGGCACGGGGGCTGGAACAACAGGGAATGGATTGCCCTATGACCTGTTAGGAAGTTCCCTGCAGAGAGAGATTGGCCACCCACCCACTTGTGGAGACAAAATGCAGGCGCCAGGCAGGGCTTAACAGACCATTGGTCTGACACAGTATGGCACTTCTTATGTTCCTATCTTTTTATGTTCTTTAGATCTGTGTCAAAAAAATAAAAAGGGGCAGCCAGGGGACGACATCTGGCCTAATCGCCCACATTGAAAATGTGCACCAGCTGAAGGTGGCGTGGCGGGACTCCAGAGTGGAGGAGCAGTGCCGGAAGAAGGGGGGGAAGGGATGGCAGAAGTGCCACTATCAAATCCCTTCCCCCTCTAGCTCTGTGGAGGAGTCTCCAGCCACCCATGAGGAGACCGAAGAAGAAAGGGCTTTTAGGGCCCAACTGGAGAGGCCCACACAAAAATATCTAGAGGCCTCCCAAAAATACCTGGATGGGCTAAGGCTCCAAGCCCTCACAATGGAGGACCATCTTGTGGAACGCTTCCAGGAGCTACAACTTAGAGAGCAGAAGGCGGATGCCTACGCAGCCTACCTCCGCAAAGAGAAGAGGGAATTAGAATTTCACCGGCATTCGGTCGCAAAGTGGAAGGAGTCCCTGTCAGGGGCCCTAGAGTTTGCCACACAACATGGGTACGAGACAGAGGAGGACGTGATGCCCGCCCCTAGGTTCCGTGCACCCCTTTCACCTTTCCCCCACATTCCAATGTGGGAGACAGACCCTCAGTAGACCCCTAAGTTTCCTTTCTTTTTATATATATTAATGTTTGGTTTTGGTTTTATAAAGTTGTGTGGTGGTGGAGTTGTTGTTTAAAAAGTTTTAATAAAAGTTATATTTGTTATGAGCTTTGTTTGACCTGTCTAGTCTTTTGTCCCTCTGTGTTGAAGTTCTGGCAGGTGGCAGAATCTCATTGTATATACAGCTTGTCAGATCCCTACCTGACAGCAGCAGCATGTGTATTAGCCCCAAGATGTGCCATGCAGGCACATATAATACATTGTGTGTTATTTCCATCTCATTCTGGTAGGTTTGCTGCTGGATGTGGGCAAGGGCATTGAGCATGAGCACAGATGAGAGCTCTCGCTTGTTCTTGAAGGTCACAGCTTGAGCTGGATACATGTCTCCCCCTCCACCCCCATCTCTCTCATTCTAGCGGGGAGCCTCTCTCTCTCTCTCCCTCTCTGGCCATATAGTGCAGGTGACAGCATGGGTGGGATCGTGTCTGTTTCTCCTTCTAGCAGTGGGGAGACACTCTCTCTCTCCATGAATAGCAGGCTGCTAACTCGTAAACAAAAGGTGGAATGACAACTCCCCGTGAGCAGAATGACAGGGCCCCAGAGAACCCTGAGGGTGTGTCCTGGGGATAGAGTAGCAGTTTCTAGATATTGGACAGCCCTCCCTGCCAGTAACGTAGGCCCCAGAACCCTGACGGTGGGTCCTGGAACTGGAGTGGCTGTTTCTTGATGCCATGGAATGACAGGCCCAAGAACCCTGAGGATGGGTCCTGGGGCTAGAGTGTCAGCTTCTAGATATTGGACAGCCCTTCCTGCCAGTAATGTAGGCCCCAGAACCCTGATGGTGGGGCTGGAGTGGCTGCTGCTTTAGATGGTGGAATGACAGTGCTCTGTGAGCGGAAGGACAGGCCCAAGAACTGTGAGAGTGGGTCCTGGGGCTAGAGTGTTAGCTTCTAGATATTGGACAGCCCTCCCTGCCAGTAACATAGGCCCCAGAACCTTGATGGTGGGTCCTGGGGCTGGAATGGCTGTTTCTTGATGCCATGGAATGACAGCGCCCCGCGAACGGAATGACGGACCCAGACCCCTGAGGGTGGGTCCTGGGGCTAGAGTGGCAGCTTCTGGATGCAGTGGCACAGCATTGGCAGCAGGAGCAGCAGACATATGGATTGCCCAGAGGCAGCGTTGGCAGTAGGAGCAGCAGACATATGGATTGCTCAGAAGCAGCATTGGCAGCAGGAGCAGCAGACATATAGATTGCCCAGAGGCAGCACTGGCAGTGTTGGCAGCAGGAGCAGCAGACATATGGATTGCCCAGAGGCAGCATTGGCAGTGTTGGCAGCAGGAGCAGCAGACATAT